>CAUYSK010104331.1:0-100699 GCA_963575035.1 Avahi laniger
TATACTCCTGGATAGGGCTGGAACGCATTCTACTAAGTGAGATATCCCAAGAATGGAAAGACAAGCACCACATGTACTCACCATCAAATTGGTATTAACTGATCAACACATAAGTGTACATATAAGAATAACATCTATTGGATGTCGGGCAGGGGGGAGGGGGGAGGAGGGGACGGGTATTTGTATACACAAGGAGTGCAATGTGCACCATCCAAGGGATGGGCACACTTGAAACTCGGACTTGGCGGGGGTGTGGGGAGGCAAGGGCAACATACATAACCTAAACATCTGTACTCCCATAATATGCTGAAATAAAAAAAAAAGAAAAGCTAGGAATCAATAGTGATTAAAACATAAATAAATAATTCATGTGGAAATGAGAGTGAGAGAAGAGAAATAGAAAAAGCTCTTCTCTACAGAGGAATGCCAGCTAATAAATATGGAAGGAATGGTAGAATTAGAAAATGGCTATCTTCCACCCCCCAATGTAAACTAATTGAATCAGGCAAAGAACCTCAGTGGTTCCTAAAACCACCAGGGAAAAGTTTGTTGAGAATAGAGATATTAATAGGTTCTCAAAGTATTACCCTAAAGATTAGTTATCACATATAAAAGTAAAAATGTGCAGTTACAGGGAGAGATTTGGAGATTACCAACCAAGTAATCAAACTTGGCAACACCAAGAGTGGGATCTACTAAAGTTGTATGTCTCCTGAGGGGATGCACTAGGAACTATGCAAATCTCATGTAGTATCCTTGGCAAAAGTATTTAATATGAGTCTAGGCAAGAGCAAGCAATCAGACATCTTGATAGATATTTTCAAATTTCCCTTCAAAATGGTTACTTTCATTTAAACTCTCAAAATTTTGCCTATTTCTCTATCGGATTGTTTCTCACAATCCATATTAATTAATTCGTATTAATGTTCAGGAATTATTTGTATTTTAATAAATCTCTTTGTTCTTAATAGATAAATCAATATGGGCTTACTCCATTTTTTAAATTTTTCCTTCTGATCAAGGCAAGAAAGCTGACTAGAGACATCACTTACTGGACTATGCCAGCAAGAAGGAAGGATTTTAGGAAGGAAAGATTTTAGGACACAGTTCAGGTGTGGGTCCTGAATAAGTACTGGAGCCTGCTGGGGACCTCATGGAGGAAAATGGCAAAGCAGAGAAGGAAGAGGAAAAGGGAAAAAAGATATTGACAAGTATCAAACCCAGAGAGGCTCAAAGCCCACTGGAGGGGTATGGGAGGAACCCTTTCTCCTTCCTACACTTCTTCAGTGATAAGCAGGCTACCAAGTTACATGGAAGCTTTTCTACCCCCATGAGCTTGGCCAAGCACTGTGGCAACCATGGAACTGTGGGGAGAACGTGTTTGATCCTAGAGTTTGGACATTTTGTGTGGGGTTCTCCTCCAAGGAGAGTGACCCAAGACTCCAGAGAGCTGGGTTTCTTCCATTAGACTCTTATCCTCCTCCACTCCTCCCCTACCTACTGCAAACAAGAGAGAAGTTTGAGCCAACAATTTGGAGAGTGGTGGCCACTTCTTCCCAGCTGGCATGTCCTCCACTCTGAGATTTCCAGAGAGTGGGGCCCATGCTTTTGCTCCTGAGGATCTGTAGTAGACCTGGGGCATCAGATCTTGGAGCTCCCTGCCTGCAGGCATTTCCTGGAGATGCATGCCAGTGGGTCAGACATGCAGGCCAGATCCTGTGCCCCCAGGATTCAAGTGGGTTCCTATGAGACACAGGAGGAGATTGTGAAGCTGGACTCCAGCAACAAGGGAGCCTACATGCATAGAAATGATGGGAGAATACTGTGGGGGTCCAAGAGGCAACAATCTGGGGGAAAGCCCATCCCTTGCCCCAGGAAAACCATGCTGTTGAACTAAGGTGTGTCCTCTGGAGAGGAAAATCCCAGCCTGGGGTGCAATAGCAACTGAATGTGGCACATTCAGACACCCATTTGCAACTGAACATCAGAGTGCAGGGGTAATACAAGAGGAGCAGAGTTCTCTTCCAATAGCCAGTTGGGGAATTGCAGCCCCTTAATCGTGAACAGCCTTCCTGGTTTAGAGAGCCTGCCTTAACTCTTCTCCCAGTGGCTTCCCCTAATGGTGGCAAAATGACCTTCGAGTCTTGCTGAGGCTCAAAGCCACACTGTCAGACTATGGAGGGTTCTCTGGCAGGGAAGATCCCAGTACAGTGCCACAGCAACTGAGTGTGGTGTGTTTAGGTGCCTATTGGCAACCAGACATCAGAGGGTAGGGGTAACACAAGAGGGGCAGAGCTCACTACCAACAACCAATGGGGGAATTATGACCCCTTCCTCAGGAGCGGTCATCCTAGTTTGGAGAGCCTGCCTTGACTCCCCTCCCAGTGGCTCCCCTAGCAGAAGGGAAAATGATCATTGAGCACTGCAGAGGCTTTGCAAAGCCTTCCATGCTCGCTCAACCTAATCACGCCCAACCTTGCTTCTCCACTCACCTTCGCTGTCATGGAGCACTTGCAACCCTCTGGGAGCTACAGGGCCCCTCCCTAAGTCTGGTGCATTCGAGTGCCCCTCCTGAGGGACTAGAGCTTATTACAGGTACAAAAGAGCATCTCTGCAGTTGGCTTTTTCCTGCAAGCATCAACCACTAACAGGGAGAACAACTCTATAGTTCATTACAGCATCTACCAACTCAGTCAAACAGGGCACAGCTGATTCTTACTCACAATCATCACCCACCATCTGGGAGATTAATCTGGGGGCCCCAATATAATTCACACTGCAGAGAAGAGGTGAAGACAACAGAATAGAAGCAACCTGAGGGGAAACTGCTTTTTAGGAGAGAAACAAAATTCACAGGCAGCTTGATCTGTGAGGGGTCTCCCTCTTCCACTGCAGACCTCTGGGCTGATTGGGGAGCTGCTCAGAGTCTGTCCAGAAAAACTCCACCAGAGAGCAGGTGCAGTAGAAATCTGGTGCCTGCCAATCCCCAGTTTCTGCAACTGATGCCATCCTGATTGCTCTGGTGCATGGAGCCAGGTCTACTAGGGACAAAGGGTTCCAGCAGTAGCCTTTGCATCACCCTTGCCAGGTTGGGAAGAGAACAGATGCTCCCCTGTGTCATCCACTGTGGCTGAGGGGTGAGCATGACTCCTCCCTCGTGTGGGAGCTGAACAGAGGAGCCCCAGATGCCATAGGCACCGCTTCGGAAGCCTGGGGTGACTGTCTTAGTGGGTCCCAGGTTTAGGGAGAGAACTTTGGCCGACCAGCAGCTCCAGCCTGCCTATGCAGACCCTGGGCTATTGAGACAAACCTCTGCCTTCATGACTGGGCATCAGGAGTCCCCACATTGGTAGAAAAGCTTCCATATGGGCAGCCCTAACTCCAAATCCCCAGAGCCAGTTTTGAAGCTCTTGCTGTGCCTGAGGTTGAGTTTCTGTCCCTGTAGCTCCAGGGCCCCCACTAGGCCTGCGACTCCATCCCTGAGACTCCATAGTTGTGCCTGAACCCCAAGACCCCACAACTGAGTCCCTACTACTACTGCTGGGCCAGCAGAACCTCCCCAAGGTCCAACATTTGACTCAGGACCCTCAGCCCCAAGCAACTATCACTCTTGGACTTGCTTCAAGAGAGTCCCAGCAAAATAGAACAGGTACCCTGTAATCTTATTAACCCAGAGCTAAGAGAAGAGAAGCCAGATGAGAAGAAACCAGGAAAAGAACCCTGGCAACACGAGAAAACAAAATAGTTTGATCCCCCCCTGCCCAAGGGAGCACAACGGAGCTACAGTATTGGACTGTATCCACAAGGAAATTGCTGAAATGACAGAAATAGAATTCAGAATATGGATGGCAAATAAGATGAACGTAATTGAAAAGAAAGTTGAAAACCAACAAAAAGAAGCCAAAAAACAATTATTTAGGAAATCAATGAGCAAAATGAAAACGTCACTAGAGAGCTAGACAACATAAGAAAGAATATACTAGAACTTAAATAAATGAAAGAGTGATTTAGGGAATTTGAAAACACAGCAGAAAGCTTTAACAACTTGCTAAACCAAGGAGAAGAAAGGATCTCAAAACTTGAAGACAAGGCTCTTGAGATAACCCAGTCATTCAAAGAGGCAGCAAAGAGTATAAACAAGTCCAAGCAAACATTGAAAGAGATATGGGACTATATGAAGTGAAGTAGCATTCAAATTATAGGTGTCTCTGAGGGAGGAGAAGAAAGAGCTAAAAGCATGGAAAACCTATTCGAGGAAATTATTGAGAAAAACTTCCCAAATATCGCCAGAAATTTAGACATATACTTACATGACAGATATCGAACATTGGGAATAAGCATAGCAAATAGGTCATCTCCAAGACACACAGTAATCAACCTGACCAAAGTGAAAATGAAGGAGAAAATTCTGTAAGCAGCAAGATGAAAGCATTAAATAACCTACAATGGAAAACCCATCAAGCTAACTGCAGACTTCTCAGCAGAAACCTTACAAGCCAGAAGGGGTTGGGGCCAGATCTTCAACTGATTTAAATGGAAAAACTGCCAGCCTAGAATTTTTTATTTTGCCAAACTAAGTTTCACAATCAATGGAGAAATTAAGTCTTTTCCAGACAAGCAAACACTGAGGGAATTTGACCAGACTGCTCTGTACGAAATACTCAGAACAGCATTATACACAAATCAGCACAACAGATACCCACGAGTGTAAAATCACCTTAAAAAAACCCCCAAACTCACAACTTCTATAAAACAATAGAACAAAAGGCAAAACAAGACAATAAGGGACTATCCAACAGGATGAACAGACCAATATTCCACATATCAATGCTATCGATTAATGTTAATGGACTGAATATTCCTCTCAAAAGACATAGGCTGGCTGAATGGATGAAGAAACACAACCCAAGTATCTGCTGTCTCCAGGAAATACATATAAACCACAGGGATGCACACAGACTCAATGTGAAAGGATAGAAAAAACTTATTCCACTCAAATGGAAATCAAAAGACAGCAGGTGTAGTCATTTTCATATCAGATAACATTGACTTTAAGCCAACAAAGGTAAAGAAAGACAGAGAAGATCATTATATAATGGTAAAAGGAGCAATTCAACAAGAAGACTTAAAAATCCTAAATACATATGCGTCCAACACAGGAGCTCTCAGATACATAAAGCACATTTTACGAGAGTTAAGCAAAGAAATAAATAGCACCATCATAATTTCCAGGGACCTCATCATCCCACTGTTAGAGCTCAACAAGTTATCAAAGTATAAAATAAACAGTGGAATTAAACCAAACTCTAAATCAAATGGACCTCACAGACATTTATAGAACATTCTACCCAAAAACTACAGGATACACATTCTTCTCAACAGCATATGGGACATTCTCCAAAATTGATCATATCTTAGGCCACAAAACAGTCTCAAAAATTTTTTTAAAAAATCAAAATCATACCATGTATCTTCTCCGAGCATAACAGAATAAAACTAAAAATCAATCACAAAAGAAACACTCAAACCTACACAAAGTCAAAAAAATTAAACAACCTGCTGCTGAATGATTATTGGGTCAAGAATGAAATTATTAAGATGGAAATCAAAAAATTCTTTGAACTGAATGACCAAGGGTACACAAGCTATCAAAATCTATGGGGCACAGCAAAATAATTCCTCAGGGAAAAATTCATAGCCTTAAATGCCTACATCAAAAAGACAGAAAGATCACAAATTAACAACCTAATGTCACACCTCAAGGAACTAAAAAAGAAAGAACAACCCAAACCCAAAGCCAGCAGAAGAAAATAAATAACAAAAGTCAGAGCAGAACTAAATGAATTGGAAAACAAAAGAACAATACAAAGAATTAATGAAACAAAAAGTTGGTTCTTTGAAAAGATAAACAAAATCAACAGACCTCTTGCTAAATTAACCAAGAGCAGAAGAGAAAAGATCCAAATAATCTCAATCAGAAATGAAAAAGATGATGTTACAATTGATATTGCAGAAATACAAAACATCATTCACAAATACTACATGAATCTCCATGTGCATAAACTAGAGAACATAGAGGAAATGGACAAGTTCCTGGAAACATACAGCCTCCCAAAGAATCAACCAGGAAGAAATAGAACCCCTGAACAGACCAATAAGAAACAGTGAGATTGAAACAGTAATAAGAAACTTCCAAGAAAAAAAAGTCCTGGATCAGATGGATTCACAGCTGAATTCTATTAGATCTATGAAGAAGACCTGATACCTATAATACAGAAATTATTCCATAATATTGAGAGGGAAGGAATCCTCCCCAATTCATTCTGTGAAGCCAGAATCACCATGATACCAAAACCAGGAAAGGATACAACAAAAAGGGAAACAATAGACCAATATCCCTTATGAATATAGATGCAAAAATCCTTAATAAAATATTAGCAAATTAAATTCAACAGCACATCAAAAAAATAATTCACCAGGACCAAATGGGCTTCATCATAGGGATGCAGGGATGGTTCAACATATGTAAATCAGTAAATGTGATTCACCACATAAACACAAGCAAAATCAAAGACCATGTGATTATCTCAATAGATGCAGAAAAAGTATTTGACAAAATCTAGCACCCTTTCATTGAAAAAAATCCTCAACAAACTAGGCATAGAAGACATATACCTCAAAACAATAAAAGTCATATATGACAAACCTACAGCCAACATCATACTGAATGGGGAAAGGTTAAAAGCATTCCCGCTAAGAACTATAACAAGACAAGGATGCCCACTGCATCACTTCTATTCAACATAGTGCTGGAAGTCCTAGCCAGAGCAATCAGGAAAGAGAAAGAAATAAAGTGTATCCAAATTGGTAAAGAGGAGGTCAAACTATTGCTCTTTGCTAACAATATGATCTTGTATCTAGAAAATCCCAAAGATTTCACCAAGAGTCTCCTGGAATTGATAAACAAATTCAGCAAAGTCTCAGAATACAAAATCAATGTACATAAATCAGTAGCATTTCTATATACTAACAGGAATAAAGCTAAGAGTCAAATCAAAGACTCAATACCATTCACAATAGCTACAAAGAAAATAAAATACCTAGAAATATACTTAACCAAGGACGTGAAAGATCTCTACAAGGAGAACTACGAAACTGTGAGGAAAGAAATCACAGAGGATACAAACAAATGGAAAACATATCATGCTCATGAATAGGTAGAATTAACATTGTTAAAATGTCCATACTACCCAAAGTGATTTACAAATTCAATGCAAGTCCCATCAAATTACTAATGTCATACTTCACAGATTTAGAAAAAGTAATTCTACGCTTCATTTGAAACTGGAAAAGTGCCTGAATACCCAAGCAATCTTAAACAAAAAGAAGAAATCCGGAGGCATCACTTACCAGACTTCAAACTATACTGCAAGGCTATCGTAATCAAAATGGCATAGTACTGGTACAAAAATTGAGACATAGACCAATGAAACAGAACAAAGAACCCAGATATAAAACCATCTACCTATAACCAACTGATCTTTGACAAAGCAGACATCAATGTATACTGGGGAAAAGAACTTCTATTCAATAAATGATGCTGGGAAAATTTGATAGCCACATGCAGAAGAATGAAACAGGAAACCTACCTCTCACTGATCATAAAAATTAATAGAAGATGGATAAAAGACTTAAATCTAAGCCATGAAACCATAAGAATTCTAGAGGAAAATGTAGGAAAAACTCTTCTAGATAGCAGCATAGGTAAGGACTTTATGATTAAGACCCCAATGGCAATCATAGCAACAACAAAAGGTAAACCTACCATTTGATCTAGGAATCCAACTATTGGGAATTTACCCAAAGGAAAAGAAGACTTTTCATCAAAATGACATCTGCACTAGAATGTTTATTGCAGTACAAGTCACAATTGCAAAGATGTGGAATCAACCCAAGTGCTCGTCTATTCAGAAGTGGATTAATAAAATGTGGTATATGTATACCATGGAGTACTATTCAGCCATAAAAAAGATGAATTAATACCTTTTGCAACAATCCAGATGGAACTGGAGATCATTCTCCTAGGTGAAGTATCTCAAGAATGAAAAAACAAACACCACATAAACTCACAATTAAATTGGAACTAACTGGTGAGCACTCATGTGCACAGACGAAAGGAAAACTCAGTGGAAATCAACCAGGAGGGAAGAGGAAGGGCAAAAACCTACCTAATGAATACAATGAACACTATTTGGGTGCTGAGCAAACCTATAGCCAGGACTCAAACATTGCAAAAGCAATCCATGTAGCCTAAAACATTTGTACCTCCTTAATATTTTGAAAACAGAAATTTTGTTCTTGACTTTGTTTATGGTATGTTTTATGAATATAACTTTTTTTAAAGTTTTTGTTTACTCATAGTTATCCATCTTTTATTGTGTGACTTCTGGGAAAGAAAGAATTCCAGGTTCTTTATTAATCTGAGGGCAGAGAAAATTTGATCATTTTTACTAAATTCTATGGCATGTAGATTAAAATACTCTGTGATGTAGTTAGCTGCCAATGTTTGATTTGACCTCCAAATTTGCACTGGTTTCTTCTCTTTTAATCATATCTGCTTTTTATTTCCCATGTTTCCTCCATACCTAGAATGAATCTCTCCCTCATGTTTGTTTATGTGAAAGAGATTGAGGAAGAAACAAACATGAAATAGAACCCAGTTTCTAGTCTTGGTTTACACAGGAAGAGAGGAAATGAAATGTGCATGTAAGCATGGTCAATGTGACAAGAAAGGCAAGACAAAAATGTCACGAGAGTTCAGAGGAGAAATTACCTCCAGCTGACAAGATCGGGAAGTTCTTTGGGGAAAGGGAGGCCTTTTGCTTGGATCCCTAATTCAAGATAAGATTTGAATGTATAAAATTTGGGATGGAAAAACAGTGGGTGCAAAGACAGAACAAGGGAAACAGAATTATGTAGAAGAAATGGCTAGATGCTAAGTTGGCCTGAAGTGTAGGCTGCACACACAAGAACACGCACAAGGGTGGGAATCTTAGACCCTAATCATTCAGCCGTTCAAACTGTTTTTGAGTGTATAACCATGGCAAGAAAGGAAATGTTGGGTATTGGGCAGTGTGAAGTTTTGAGAGTATGATACCATTCAATGTTTGTCAGTTCTGCTGTGGATTCTTTTTCTTTATAAATCCTTACCTCTGCATCCCTGCAGTCAGTGTCCCAGCTCTGTCTCTAATTTTCTCAATTTACAAACACTGGATCAGGAATTCCTACATTGTCCTCACCCAATGAGCAATTTGGCTAGCTCCAAATTGCAGGCTGCTATTTACTGCCCTATTCTATGAAAAGTTAGTAGTGACACTCCATTAAACACACTGTGAAGTAGTTCTCAGCACTCTCTTAAGAGGCACTTGGACTCCTGGGCCTAAAGCCAAGCAGTGACATGGTCATTCTGCCTCTGCTTTTGGGGGCAGCCTATGACCCTTGGAAAACTTTCCAGTTCTTTAGAGGGATATGTAATTCTCTCAATCTAAAAGACCAGATTTCCCCTTTTCCTGAGTGCTGGTAATAAACAGTTGGTCAATGCAACAGGCTCCTCTCTCATCCCAGAAGTAATTGCATCAGCTTGACATTGTGGCCTGGGGGTGGGGACTGTGAGAGAGTAATAGGATTTAAACTCCAATTCTTTTCAGCTGCTGGCTAGGATTAGTGAATGGAGATAAATAGAACGCCTTTGCTATTTTTATAATTCCCGGCTTTGATGTAGGTTTAGATTTGAAACATCTAAAATTTCTCCACAGATGACATATAAAAACTACAGTGGAAAGGTACAGAAAACCTACCTTTGGTTAAAGAAACTGTCTCAGTATCTCTCCTAGACAGCATTTGGGGAAATGATCTTCTCCATAAGGTTTTATTGTTACTGATCACTCTGTACGCCTTCTTGAGCATTTGTCAACAAATTACTCTAATAAAAGTACTTATAATAAATCCCATGTGTTCTGTGGATTCATTGCCTTTTAGGTACCATCATTCCTAGAAACATTGCAGTTTGGTGGTTCAATAACTTTGTAATTTAAACTGTAATGATAGAGGGAAGGAAACAGCCTCATCTTCTAAAAGTAATGACTTAAAGCTACTATTCTGAAGGCCTGAGAGCTTCATGGCTCTGTTGTTTCTCTCTTGTTTCTGTGTTCATTAGAGTGTCCTCAAGCTAGGGAGGGGATGGCTGAGTCTGAGAACTGTCTCAGATCAGGAACTTTAGAAGCAACTGTGCTTCTTCACAATGGAGAAGAAAAAACACAGGAGACACATGTTAAGTGTATTCAAATATGGTAAAGAAATATCATTAAAAGGCAACAGATTCTGATCATATTTCTTGCAGGGATGAACAGTAAGCATTGGAGGGAAGTTACAAGGGGGCAGTTCTGAATTTAATAGAAAAATCAATTTTCTATCACTATCCAACAAAGGAATGAATTGGCCAGTGTTAAAAATATCCAAGCAGAGACTGGATGACTCTCTGCTGGGGTTATAATTTGTTACTCTCCAGTATCTCTTGTCTATTTTAAGAGCCAACTCATTCATTAACTCATTCCCAATGCATTCATTCAAGTATTATTTACTATTGAGGAACTGTTATGTGCCAGGTACTGCCTAGACAGTGTGGAAATAATGATAAAGGACAACAGATGTGGCACCTAACATCACAGTGTGGTAGAGAGAGAGGGAGACAAAGACAAAATAACCAAACAATGAGTGCATGAGTGCATGACATTAAACCAGGGTGTGAAAAACACAAAACAAAAATAAACCAGGGTGTGTCATGAAGGAAAGGAATGTGGTCTTATGAGAGCATATGACAAAGGGACCTTCCTACCCTTGGTGGTAGTGTGGTGGGGGTTGTGAAGAAACTTTCCTGCTGATGAGATGCTTGAGTAGAAAGCTGGAAAATGAGTAAGAGTGAATCTGGCGTGGCGGGAAGGCAGGGGAAGGGAAGAGAGGGAGGAAGAGGTTTCCAAGCAGCATGTGAACAGTCCTGTGGAGGGAGGGATCATGGTGTGAGTTTCTCAGTCTTTCCTGACAGTGAGAATGGCCCGAGGCTCTTGTTAAGTAGACCACTTTCAAGGCCCTTCCCCTTAAAGTATTATCCAGTGGGCTCAGAAATGTTAATTTGTCAAATACTCAGTGGTTCTTATCATCATAGATGTTTCAGACCAGATATCAGAGGAATTGAAAGAAGGCCTTTGTGGCTGAAGCATGAAGGTTGTGGATTGTGGGATGACAGCAAGCCCTGTAAGGGTGTTTGTTTTTATCCCAAGAACAATAGAAGGTTTGTAGAACTGGGAGCTAAAAATTCAGGGGATTCTTTCTTATAGCTTCATTTTTCTCCGTGAATAAAGGAAGAAAAATGGTTGGCTGCACATATAGGACCAGGCTAAGCAGGCAGCACCACAGTTTTGAGGAAAAGGGAGAAGTGAGAGAACCAGTCGTCTAGGAAAAACTGGCAGGATTGATGGGCAAGAGTTGAGCGCTCGCTTGAGGTTAGTGTTTATGGATTTATAGAGGTAACCATTTGCTTTGCTGTGTTTTACTCCAGCAATTAACAGAGGCTTAAGTTTTGTCAGAGAGAAAGCCCAATAGCAGGGTTGATCTCAGGTTAGATGTGACAAAATACAAAGGCATAAAGGGGTTTGGAGTATTGAAGAGTGATCTTGAAATGAAGGATTATAGCATGTAAGTTGGATGTGGACGGAAGTGAAGAAAGGAGCAGGCTGAGAGATTGCTTAGATGGGAAAATCAATAGGCCAGAGGTTCTGATGAAGCCAAAGTAGAAATGGTTGGAAGCCATCAGTAGAGAGACAATGGTGTGGTTGGTGAATAATATGCTTGTAGTTATGATTTGGAGATAGAGCAATTTTACATAATATTGATGTCCACAATATTATTGGGTACAGCTGGGTTTCCTGGGGTTGAGTGGAGGAAAAGTTACTGGAAAAAAGGTGGCCAAGTGAGAGATAAAATCCCTTTGTCCCTGTTGCTATGATTTAGGAGAATCAAGACTGGAGAAGGGGATTTAGTTTCAATGCATGACCTATTGTTTTGCTTCCAGTCTAGTAGTCAACATGAGGGTGACTATAGGTCATGGAGATAGATATGTTACCAAACTGGTGTCTGCTCACCCAGTACAGTAAAGCCAGACACCAACACAGAGATTTACAGTGGAAGGGGCATTCAGTGCATGGCACAAATCAAGGAGAATGGGCAGCTAATGATTAAAAACAGAACTCCCCAAATGGCTTAAAAGTACGAGTTTTTAAAGGCAGGAGTACATTTCAGGAAAGCAAATGTTGCAGGCAAAATCATAAATCAATACATGGAGGTTATACATTGGTTTGGCTTCAAAAGATGGGGTATCTTGAAGCTAGCTTTGGGGTCCTAGGCAGATTCAGAGATGTTTTGATTTGGAATTGTTTAAGGAAGCAAGGCTTTGTCTAAAAATTTGGAATCAGTAGAAAGGAATGTCAAGGTGTGGTCTGTGGGTATGACTCTCTCCAGGCCCCTCAGGAAGAAATTTACAACAAAGAACAATGGTCAGAGTTCAGTCCTCCTTTTCCCCTTATCTGAGGTCTGCATGATAGCGGTTAGCATTTTCCATCTGGTGGGAGTTTCTGGGAAAAAAAAAAAAAAAACCTCAAGAACATATGTTAAGATGTTATCTTTTAGTTTCTATAGGGCAGCACTCCCCAACATTTTTGGCTCCAGGGACTGATTTCATGGAAGACAATTTTTCCACCAATGGTGGTGGGGGGATGGTTTGGGAATGATTCAAGTGCATTGCATTAATTGTGCAGTAAAACCTCTCCGCTAATGATAATCTGTATTTGCAGTTGCTCCCCAGCACTAGCATCACTGTCTCACCTGAGATCATCAGGTATTGGATTCTCATAAGGAGTGTACAACCTAGATCCCTCACATGTGCGGTTCACAGTAGGGTTCGCACTCTTATGAGAATCTAATGCCATCACTGACCTGACAGGAGGCAGAGCTCAGGCAGTGATGTGAGTGATGGGGAGCAGCTGTAAATACAGATGAAGCTTCGCTCACTTGCCTGCATTCATCTCCTGCTGTGCAGCCTGGTTCCTAACAGGCCATGGACTGATACTAGTCTGCAGCCTGCGGTTTGGTGACCACAGCTATAGGGAACCAAAACACCTTGTGACTCTGGCTTGCTTGGAGACTATTGTTACTGTCTTCTTGCTGATCAGGTTGCTCATTTACTTTTTAAAGCTAGCTGGGTACCTGGAATTTCCCATGAAAGGACTCAAGATTTTTTCTTTATTTGCATGCTTCAGGGGGCTGGCAGGCCCCGAAGAGTGGTCCTCCTTCAGCTCAGGTAGGAAGCTGAGAATGGTTTAGGTTACCACAAACCACAAGCAATTCAGGGATCAGGGCAGCAATCTGTCAGACTGGGGAGCCCACAGAAACCAGGAGGACATAAGTACTGGAAAACAAAACATGGGAAGCAGCCAGAAGTTGATGGAGATATTGAAAAACTGGAAGATCTGTAGACACTGAGAGGGAAGAAAAAGAAAAAAAACATTGAAAAATAAGAAGAAAGTGAAGCAAACCCAGTAACTGAGGTGAAGACAAGCTGGGCAGGAGAGCAGGTACAGCACACCTGTAGTGAAGGAGTCACTTTGCTTTGGCTCAACCTGAGCTATGTTATTTCCTTGTGATCCCACTGAAAAGCAATCCGGGACAAGCCTGGCCTGCAGGTGGTAGTCAATGAAAACATCCAGTCACAGGAAAATGTCAATGCTTGAAAACACATGGTCCTTTGTCTTTGAAGATGGCCCTATTATACTTTAGACTCTAACTTGGGATCTGTGGCCAGAAACAAGAATTTTTTCCTTCCTTGGTGGTAGCTTATTAGCTTATATAGCCATCAGAAAATAGAATTGCAATGCTTCACAAGTCCAGAAATAACATTTATTCAAGGATCCATCAGGTAGGAACTGAAAACCAAATAAACATACTTATCCTACCCTTGCACAAAACCGGCGCATCTGAAGCTGGAATGCTGCATGCCTTTTAGGAAGATTCATTTCAAGAAAAATATGATGAAATAGCTTAAGCAATACTGCATTTTGATGCAGGCAAGAGGGTGACTGTGCTTCAGAAGTCCTTGCTGCTGCCTTTGTCTGGCTGTGCCTCACATTATAGGCTGAGGAGTCCCTGGACCCAACTGGGTAGACCCATCCAGAGATGTGCCCTCCACTTCTAGGCCATGCTCTGATATCTAGGACCCTGGAATTCCTTTTCTAAATGGTCTTGACTCTACTTTCAGAGCCCGGGTGGGTCTGTTACCTTTGTCTTTGCTCCTCAGGACAAGATGGCAGCACTGGTGGGTACACCCTAGGCTGAGTGGTGACCAAGGGGTGGCTGTTTGTAGAGGCTGCAGCTGGAACTTACACACATGGCCTGGGTGTCCACATACATGTGAGTATGGAAAAGAATGGAGGCTAGGAAAAGAAGAGAAGATTACCAGGGCCTGAGGCTAGGAGCCCCAAACCAACTGTCTCTGCATCGCCATGCTCTGTCAGAACTCTGAGGACACAAGAACCCTAAACTCAGACCTGGCCTTCCAGGTTTTATCAAGTTCTTTTTGTCAAGGTAGAAGAATAGAACATATTTTATTTAGTAGTCTGTTACCTTGATTTATATCTTTTAAATATTTAGACATACGATATGCAGTCCTCCATTTGTATTATTGCACAAGCCCCAAATATTGGGACAGGTGTGGGGTTCTGTGCATAAATTCCTCCAAGTCTATGTAGTTCTCCACTGTAGCAGTGTCTTATGCCTATCGGTTTATGTATCTATCTCACCACTTGGACATTTTGCTCCTCAAATCATGTCCTATTTATCTTTAAATTTCCCATCATGTAGCTGATTGCCTCTTGGCACATAGTAAGCCATTCAATAAATATTTGCTGAATCAGTGAAGAATTTATTGAATTATGCAGTCATGGAAGTTCTCTGAGGCGATTCCCTGAGAGATCCTTTCTCTGTTTCTAAAATCCTAAGGTCTCCTCCCCTTACTTAGTCCCTATAAACACTGTGTATCTTTCCTCATTCTATATTACATGTGACTGTGAGAGATGGAGAAAAATTTATTCCTAACAGGTGGGATCAGAACTCCTCTTAGCAAGGGAATTGTCTTTGTTTGGAGAAATACCATAAAAATCTGCTTTGGTCCACTTGAGAAAGTATATGGGAGCCAATGCTGGCTGGTATAAAGACATTGCAAAGAAAGAAAAATTATTTTGCATAAGAGAAGAGGAAGCATTTCAGATTCTGGAGGGCCATCTGGCAGGGAGGAGGAAGAAAAGGGGAAATCAGCAAGATGAAAGGTTTAAGATGATGTGACCCATCTTTGCAGCCACTTCCAGCGATCCAAGTAAAGATTGCTAAATTCCCAAATCATGTTTAGTGTGACTCTCACCCACTCTCATCAACCAGAAACTGAAGAAAGAAAGAAATGCGTTCGACATTGGAATTATATGGTATAGAACAGAGGCAGCATCAACCCCAGGATCAAGATTTCTGGGAGAATGAAACATTAGCCATCTAGGAAATTAGCAGAACTCCCAAGGAGGGTGTGGAACTTGCATGGATTTTGGAGGTGGCAAGAGTTTAAGCCGGTCTCACCTAGGTTGTGTGGTGCTAATACCCTTGAACTTCCCATTCCAGTCCTTCCCCTCACAGGACTAAGCCCCACTTCCCTCAGGGGCCTTCTGACAGTTTGCTGTAAATGGTGCCCCCCATTTGGAGTGAAAACTGCTCCTAGTTTGCAAAGAGGAATCAAGCAAGGTTTAATTCCATCTCAGAGGACACTCCTGGCTACCAAATCTCTCTAATTTATTAGTGCTTTTTACTTACAAAAATAATACATGTTGTAAGAAAATTTTAGTACAAATATTTATAAAGTCAATAAATTAAAAATAGGCATATAAGAATAAACATAATGTTTATTGCTTTATTGCTATACTTTAGGGTTTTTTATGGAAAAATGATTTATTGGAAAAAATTTTAAAAGATCAGCTTTATATGTAGAGGACACACAAAAAATGCCTGTTGATGTACTAATGAGCATTTCTTCCCTAGGGAAGCACTGAGGCAAAGACTGCAGAGAAAGATGAGACTTTTAAGGGACAGGAATCAGAGCGGTTCTGGGGTTTGTGGTAATAGAAACCCATGGAGTCTGAGTGTCCTGTCCCAGGATACACTGGCTCTGCCCCTTTTCATGCTTATGTAAGGGGCATTCAAACTCCCAGGAAAGTGTCAGTTTGCCTAGCGTGGGCCATGAGCTTGCCTCTTGGCCAGAGAACCTTCATTAACAAAAGGGAGAGTTTTGTGTCTAGACAAAACATATTTCATTACCAGAAGTGAGGGAATGGATTTGTGAAACCAAAAACTTCAGGTGTTCATTATAAATTTTCACACATCACTATGTCATGGACATTCATTTTAAGGCAGTACATACAGATATAACCTTTTAAAAAGTGCACTGTTTTCTGGGTATGGATGTTTTCATAGTTTTATTTCTGATGGACAAATAACAATTTTATATATTGATGGAGTATGATATGATATTTCGATATACGCATGTATACATTGTGGAATGATCAAGTCAGACTAATTAGCATATCCATCACCTCAAATATGTATCATTTCTTTGTGATAAGAACATTTAAAATCCTCTCTTAGCTATTTTGAAATACATTATCATTAACTATAATAGCCTTGCTATTACAGTTAATAACTATTATAGTTAATATTATAGACATCGACCAATGTCTCCACTTTCTTTGTCTACTCCCAGCCCCTGGGGACCACCATTCTACTCCCTATTTCTATGAGGACAAGTTTTTCAGATTCCACATATAAGTGAGATCATATTTATCTTTCTGTGCCTGGCTTATTTCACTTAACATAATGCCCTTCAGGTTCATTCATGTTACTGCAGATGACACAATTTAAGAGGCTGAATATCCCATAGTGTTTACATACCACATTTTTTTAATTCGTTCACCCCTTGATGAACACTCCGGTTGTTTCCCTATCTTGGCTATTGTAAACAATGCCACAGTGAACATGAGAGGGCAGACATCTCTTCAGCATACTGATTTCAATTCCTTTGGGTACATACCCAGGAGTGGGACTGTTGGATTATATGGTATTTCTATTTTTAGTTTTTTAGGGAAAACCTTTTTGAACAGGGAAAGTTGTCTTGGAGTTTCCTTTCATATGATAAGATTAGATGATATGAAACTATAGGGTTTTTAGTTAGCCCCTGTTTTCACATGCTTTCCTGACCTCAGAGCCTCTAACAGGACCCGCGCCACTTAAACAGCATTGGAAACTGACCCAGTCCTACAAACCGCATTCTGATTTGGAGCCAATCTCTTGGAGTAAAAATCAGTTGGCATCCGGGTTCAGGGACTGTTGGTTTTGTATCCCAGGTGCAGTTGCAGAGAGGCTCAATTTGCAAACTTGCAGCTGCTGGCTATTTCCATAATGATAGCTCTCGTTTATTAAGCCCCTACCATGTGCTAGGCACATTACCTGCTTTACTCCCATTGCAACCCTAGGAGTTAAGTGCTGCTACTCTTTAGAGACTCAGAAATCGAGGCTCAGCAAATGTTAACCCTTGGCTGACATCACAGAAGAGCTGAACTGGGATTTGAAATCAGGTCTATTTGACCCTAAATCCTTGGCTCTTTTCATGTTGCCACGCAGGTGCTGTTAACTCAGCAATTCTACCTGAGCCTCTTTCTCCAGTTTCCTCTTAATGTTGCTGTACAGAATCCACCTCCAACATTACACTGGAAACCCCCCTGAAAATACAGGTTGTTTTTTAATTATCACCATGTTCCCCATCATTGTGCTTTACACAAAGTAGATGCTCTTTTTTTCTCTTGGTTATAGTCTTTCTCTGTACACATTCACTCATGTACACACATATATGCACACACAACCCCCATCTATGGGGGCAGTGAATTGTTTTAGATGATATTGATGGCTGTTGAGTCTCTTCATGTTCTGATCAGCAAATTTGTAAAGTTAATTACTCAACAATTCCTTTGTGTAGCCACTGTCTAAATAAAAAGATTGAGTACTTAAATGGCCCCTCTAGAAAAAGCACAGGGAATCAAAACTTAAAAATTTCCAAAGCAACCTCAAATGCTCCCTCAGTAGTTGATTCAACTTTGCTCAGGCTCAGAGGGAGAACAAATGAGGTTGAAGAGTCTTGAAAGACAAACACTTATGAGTATAGAAAGTGGATTGCAGGAATCCGGCAAAATTCTAATGTATGCAAATAGACTAGGTTTTGTGCAAATTAAAAATGAGGTGGGTGACCTGGGGAAAGAATACTAGTAGAAGCCAAAACCAGAGAAAAGTCTGAAATACTCATGACTTCACTTGTTCAGATACAGTGGTTGGGAAGAGGAAAGGAAGGCACTGCCATGGGGAAACTGAGGCAATAGGAGACAAGGAAGGTCATTTGAGCAGCATTATCCAGAGGAAAAAAATGCTCTTAAATATACTTGACTCCTAACTTAAAATGCAACCTTTCATTTCTCACTTTGAAATCATTTTTTAAAAATACAAAGTTTGCATAGTGAAATGGAAAATCAGAATTGAGGACATTTTTTTTGATGAATCAGACCTGAAATTCCTGATAGTAAAAATAATGAGATCTGGGTGTGTGAGAGGAAAAAAAGGGAAAGAGGGAGATTGAATTATTCAACTTTTCTCCACTCTCCATTGGAATTCGTTAATAAAGATAGGCCATTGGTAAATCCTACAGAAATAATCTGGTATCATTAGACCAGCGGGAATTGGTTGAATTGCCTTGGTTTGTCTAATATTGAGTTCATGTATATACTTTAAAAAGTATTTTTTAAAAATTTTGTAAGTTAAATGTCTGGTTTTCCTTATTCATTAGAATGAGGATATTTTATCTTAATTTCTAAAGATGGTTCTCAAACTGTCCTGTGTGTAAGGACCAGCTGGAGAATTTCTTCAAATTGCAGGTTTTCAGCCCTTCCCACGCCCTATCCCTGAACAGAGTCTAAATCACTTGGGTCCTGGTTTGATCCTGGACTCCACTTTGAAAATAATCTCAGGTGATTCAAACATGGGATCCTAAAACTATACCTTAATAAATATTGGTTTATGTCATAGTGTAATAATATGATTAATGAAACATCAGATATGAAGTACCTTTATCATAAATTAATGTTATAAAATTTACTTTTAGTCTTTATAATTCATGATTGTTGGATAACCTATATTTATGGATATGCTAGAAAGAGAGTAGAGGAAGTTCTAGCACACTGTGGTTATAACTATCAGGGAGGGGTGCATGGAACTTAGATCCTAGAATTCATGTTTGGGTGGGTATGAAGAGTAAATCAGGGTTGAGATGACGAGAGAGCTGAGGCCCCCTCACCTGAAAGGGAGGGAAACAGACTCCAACTACAGTATATATATACTCTTTTACATTCCCACCCAACATTGACATAGTGAAATGATTCTCAGAGTGTTGCTGGAAATATATTTTCATTGGTGGATATCACTTCAATCTATGTACAAATAAGTGCATCTAGTTATCAGGAAGACATTTTTTGCCTATAGGAAGTAGTCACAAATTTATAAGCTAAGGCTGAGAAACAGTAGGACCAAAGGAACAAAATGAGAGCTCAGAAATGAGATTTAAGGTTTATAATATAAAGAGTTTGCATGGGAGGCTCTCTCCTACTCAGAAATATGGTCAAACCTCATAGAGGTAATTTTTAACCACAGGACAATTTTTGTATCTTGGTGGAGAAGAAAGTACTATGGATTTTTATGATTGTTATTATTCTTACAATGGGTTGATTCACTAAGCAAAACCTCTTTCTGTGTCTTCTTCAAAAGGAATCTCCAATGACTGGAATATTCCTTACCATTAGCATGATTTTTTTAAAAAATAAAGTCCCTGTAAATCTAAATCACTATAAATTTAATCTAGTCTTCTAAGCTACTAATCAATTTTTTGAGCTCTTAAGTTAAAAAAAAATACCAAATACTAATAAACTACGTAATTTAATGTAAATAATTTTAAATTAGGTCAAACAGGTCCAGATTTAGTTCAAGATGTATAAAACCAATGAAGTACACAATTAGAACTCAGTAGATCTATTGATTCAGCATGGATCAAATTTGTTTCAAACTGAAAAATTGGCCCAACTCCCTTAAAGTTAAAACTGACTTAAACCAGTTTTAATCAGTGCACAAAATTACATTTTTAACCTACTTAGTTACTCATTTCCATCTCATTTCCCATGACCTTTTCATCCAACCAAACTTATCCTAAATCTTACCATCATTAAAAGCTGCATTGCCTCTGAAGTTCCTGTTTCAAGCAACCCATTCTCGAACCACCACAACTTAACCTTCCAGATGCTTCCTGCAGTTCCCTAACTGTAATGTTTTTGCCCCATTGATGCCTCTGCTCTGTCACTCTGCCCCCTTTTCACTATATATCCTCCTGCTGTCTCTATTTTCCTCTTCTCCCAGCGTGGAGTCTATTCATAATCTCCATCATGATAGCCACTTCCTTGAACATAACTCACATTTCCTCACTCCCTTCCTGTATGCTGCATTTGCACAGCAAAACTCCAACCCTGACTGTTCACTATCTCTGTGCCTCTACTGGAGAAGTAGAGTATTTGGCATGGAGGTGGTAGGGGTGTGAAATCACAACGTAGCCAACTGGCTTTTTGTGAAATCCATGACTAGAAACCCAAAAGGGTATTGTCTGGCTACAGCGCTTTCCTGAGTGCGGCAGGTTGAATGAATGGGCCTCCCTCCTTGAGGAAGAAGCGGAGAACATCTTCATTTTTTCCAGCCACTGCTTTCCAACCCTGTAAGGAGGAGTTTTCTTCCCCACCCACTAATGGCATCGCAGGCATATTCCATGCTTTCTGACCACTTTCAGCCATCTCAGGTCAAAGGAGGAAAGGGTAGTCCAGTCTAAATTATAACTCTACTTTATCATTTGATTCAGTTTCTTCTACGTCGCAGCTCAGGGCTGACCCATGCAGGAGCTCCTTGCTCTTCCTTGTCTCACTCCTCCTTCCCTCTCCTTGCCCCCTTGTGATGTTGCTTCTGGCTCCCGGAGGATCAGGCTTAGGAAAGGATGAACGAATTAAAAATGGAGAGAAATCTTTCTACTTAGCTAATGTTAATGGAAATTTTCTCTCACATGTCAACTAACTTCTGTCAGGGCAGATATTCAATTACTGGCTCTTCCATAGAGGTCTTTAGTGACCCGCTAACAGGGTCTTTAATGACCACCATCCCACAGTAGAGGGAATATGCTCATTTAGAGGTAGCAAACTTGTGTGACCTCAGTTTCTGCACCCCACCCCCATGACCACAAGAGGGACATCAACAGCTTTTAAACTTGGAGTCCCCTCAGCCTTAAAAGCAAAGAATTCTTTGAGCAAAGATGATGTAAGAATATTCAGATCTGGGCAATAAATTCTTAAACTTTGTTATGTAGGTTATGGAATGTGATAATTATTGGCCAGGTGCAGTGGCTCACGCCTGTGCTCCCAGCACATCAGGAGGCTGAGGCAGGAGGATTACTTGAGCCCAGGAGTTTAAAACCAGCCTGGGCAATATAGTGAGACTCCATCTGTGCAAAAAAATTAAAAAAAAAAAAAAAAGAATAGCCATATCTGACTCCCTTCTCTAGTAACCATTTGTGTCTAACAATAAACAGCTTATATCTTTGGTTTGTTAAATCAACAAATTTCAGGACGATTCCATTACTTTCTTGCCCTCTCATCATGAGCAGCTAAAAGCGGAAAGCAAGCACCTGCAGTTCTGCATTTTTTTCAGGTTCTCTCTGTTGGGTCTCTTGGGGCCCTACCTACTTTATAATGTCTATAGAAGGCAGTAAATAAATCACACAAAACCCCCTCCATTTCCTCTAAGTTCTCTTCCAAACAATCCTCCTCCATGAATTCTTAGTCTCTGTTATAAAGACTATGGAATGTGATGATGTTACTAGGTCATTTTGCAGCATTTTGGTAGATCCTAGAAGTGTCTAGTAGACCCCTCTGTTTCTCTCAGCTTTTGATCTTGCTACAGTTTGGATATTTGTCCCCCAGACCTCATGTTGAATTCTGATCCCCAATGTTGGAGGTGGGGTCTAATGGGAGGAGTTGGGTCATGGAGGAGGATCCCTCATGAATGGCTCGGTGCCGTCCTTGGGGTAACGAGTGAGTGCTTGCTCTATTAGTTCCCACGAGAGCTAGTTGATAAAAAGAGCCTGCTACCTCCCCAGTCTTTCTCTTGCCATGTGATCTTCACATATGTGGACTCCCCTCGGCCTTCCACTGTGAGTGGAAGCAACCTGAGGCTTTCACAAGATGCCCAATCTTCCAGCCAGCAGAACAATGAACTAAATATACCTCTTTATAAATTCCCCAGCCTTAGGAACACTCAACACACTAAGACAGGGCTCTAACCGAAATTCTGAGACAGTAAGAAATATCCCATTCACCATCCTTTTATCACTATAATTTATTTCCTTTAGTATTTGAGATGACTGTTTTGCTTCATATCTTGTACTCATTTTCTTCCATTTCCTTTCAGCTGTTGACTTTGTTTCACATTTTGTTGAAAGAATAAATATCATGATAAGGAAACTAAATGGAAAAATATAGCCATATTCTCTACTTACCTTTTTGTTACCAGGAAGATCTGTTCCCTTTCAACTAGAATTTATTGTGACAAATTTTCTGAGGTTATCAGACTGAAGGAAAAGAGCTTTTGCTTGGAAGACAAGAATCAGAGCAACAACATGGGAGAGGATGATGGGAGCTTGAAATCTGGCCACCAAAATTTAGAGGACTCGGCAATTTAAATACAGATTTTTAAAAATCCTCTTTTATTTTAATGGGATGCAATTATGTATAGCTTTATTCGATTTCTTATTTTCATAAACATTAACACAGGCATATGTTTATTGATATAAAAAAATGCAGAAGTACCTTTTATCTGTTATTAGGCTTCCAGACAGGTAACAGAAGCCCCTAACTCAACTAGTTGGTACGAAAAGGAAAATTTATTATCTCACTTACAAAACATGTTGAGATATGGTTGTTTAATTGAGACTCAATGACAGCATCAAGGATTCAGGTTTGTTTCATGTTCTGCAACTCTGTGGATGTTAATTTTTTCCCTACATCTAGGTCCCCCGTGGTCAGGAGAGAGGTATATCAGTCCAGACTCCAAATTCAGACATGTCGATTTTGAGAGAAAGAAGAGGAAAGCAGCCTCCTAAGAATCCTCCTTTCATTTCTCATTGGACGTCCTCGAATCCAATCATTGATTAGAAGTGTACAGTTGCCACAGTTTAATAGATTAATCAGGATCTACACCTTGACTGGAGATGAGATCTCTTTTCCTGAGGAGTAGAAACTTGGATTCTGTTAGAGGGGCAAATGGAACCACTGAAAGCTTTTAATGAATGTAAACAACAGTGTGAGACTCCCTCATCCCTTTCTCCCTTCTTGCACATCATTCAGAAAATTTATTCTTTCAGCAAATATTTGTTGAGCATATGTACAACAAGCCAGCCAGTGATTTAGGTACTGGGGGGACAGTAGTAAACTTTTTCCATTTTTACTTCCTCAGGTGTTTTCCCTCATACACCTAAACTACATGCTTATGGTGCAGTTTCTTGAAATATCAAATTTAGACATTGCCCATTGACTTCCTACCACGAATCACGAGGACAGGAGGATTTAGCTGATTTACGTCACTACGCGTCTCCCCTGCTTCTCTCCTACTTTTACAGTCCTGCATAACACTGCGAATAGGATTTTAAAACCTGTTTCTGATTTAATAAACTGTAATCTCTCCCTCTCCTTCTCTCCCCTCCCCCACCATTTAGCATTTATTGAATGTCTAATAGCAATTTGGCAACAGAAATACAAAATCTATGTCCTTGCTTTCTTAGGGAGTTCTCCAATGCCATTTTCAGTTGCTTTTAACTTCCACCTTTGGTGCCTTGGAGGTGGTACTTCTCTTTATCACACTGTTTCTCCCTCAATCAAGGACACCCAAGGGTTAACGACTTGATATTCCATTTCCTTTAGAACTCAGGAGCTGACGGCAGATGGCAGAAATCTGCAGGAAGACTTTCACTCTATAGACAGTATCTTTTGGTTCCCAAATTCATAAGCTGAAGTCATTAGTCCTCCCTCCACATATTCTCAGTCTCTTTTTATTACTCAACTCACATCAGCTGTATCTTTCTTTTAATATTGTCAATATTAAGAATATTTTCCCCCTTGATGCACCCTTCGTCTAAAAGGTGAAAATCAATAAATCATAATATCATATCATGATTATGTAAATATTTTCTGCTGCAGAGTTAAAATATGTGTCCAGATTACAGTTTTTTTTTTCCCCTCCGTGAATCAATATCACTCCAAAGAAATTGTTCCTGTCAGAAATTTGGTTGGATTTTCTTGCTCTTTTTTTAAAATAAATCACCAGTTGTCTTTATTATATTAAGTTATTCCAAGTTTTAATCACATTGTGTAATTCAGAGCTGCCCAACCACTGATGCCATGAACAGGTACCAGGCAGCCAAGTTCCTGACACCTCAGCGTTGGGGTCAGCCAGAGGGACCTAAGGCTCACAGGGTGTACCGGCAGTTCTCCTTCCAAAGGCATGCAGCCTCTTCCATTTAGTCCAGTGTGCTAGACAAATATAGCCATTTTTTCATTTGTGTCATGTTATGAGAAAAGTTGAGAGGTACTGGAAATCCATCAACTTTTTCTCTGAGGTTGTGCTCTATTTCCGTGGCAAAGTTGTCATCCTAGGACTTCCCTACTCTGCTTTCCTGGATTAGAGTCATCATTTTCCTGCATCCCATGTTTCATTTTGTCTTAGTTTATTCCCTCATTTCCCTAGGGTGCATCCTCAAATTACTTCCTAGGAGTTGTCCTGGTGGGTTAGACTTCTGAGTCTTCCATTTCTCTAAATATCTTTATTCTACTTTCACACAGGATTGATAGACAGGCTGAATATAGTCCTCTCTGAACTTTGACAGCATTGCTTAGTTTTCTTGCATTTAGTTGTTGATGAAACATTGGGGCCATTATTATTATTATCATCATCATCATCATTTTGTACATGACCTGAAAGCTTCTGAAAGCTTTAGGATCTTCTGTTTATCCTTGGTCTTTTGTGTTTGTGGGGCCATTATCATCCATTTCACTGGGCGCTCAAGAGCCCCATTCATTATACAAACTGTGTTCTTTATCTCTAGAAAAGTGTTTTCTTCTGTTTGAAATTTTCCCATCTATTTTCTCTATTCTGTCTTTCTAGAACTTCCATTAGACAGATACTGAATCTCCTGGATAAACCCTTATTATTTTTTTATTTTCTCTCACTTTTTTCTGTCTTTTTATCTTTTTGTTCTACATTCTTAGAAGGTTCCTCAATTTACCTTCCAAATATGGTTATTAAGACCCAACAGCAAAGGTATCCTTCCTCTAAAATCGGGATGTCTATGTGTAATAGTTGACTCCTTATCTATCTGACCTAAAGCAAAACTTTCTACTTGACAAACCCCATCCAGAAACACATAACTTTTGGCCAGACCTTCTACTGCTTTGTTATTGAGAGCAGAGAACCAAAGCCCCTCAGGCATTTGTGGAAAGCTTGCAACATGAAACATCAACAAACTAACTAAGGTTAAATTAAGGCAAATCAGCAGGAGAGTGGACCTCCAATGGGAAGAGATAATTCCAAGATGAAAAGAAAACAAAAATAAAAACTAGAAAATTTTAATTGATTTCTCTCTTAAAGAAATATTCTTTTATTTATTTTCACCTTGAGAAAAGCTGTAGGATAGCAGTTCCTTATACGGATTTTCCATGTGATCCCCTTTTTCAGTGCCACTTTTCACTCTTAAATCCACAGCCTCTTTAGAGTTGTGCCTGGCTGCCTCCTCGCCTGAAATATTCCCCGAAACTGTAGCTTTCTCTATTCGTTTCCATTGGTTTTTGTTTCTTCAGAGAGTTTTGAGACCTTTAATCCACTTGTTCTTCCCATACTCGTTTTCTTCACTGTTAGGAGAAATACCTTTGCCTATTTCCTTGCCATCATTTCAAGGGGTCTGTGAGAAAAGGCAATAAATATATGTGCTCAGTGCAAGATCTTGAACAGGAGAGCAAATTCTATCTAACTTCAATTTTTTTGGTCATATTTTTCATTTCATTTCCCCGTTGGTAGTATATCTACTCCCCAAAAGAGAGTACCTAGTTATCAAGAATTATTAATTAAAATATTATGATACTAAACAGTCCACACTGTTAATAGTTTCTAGATGTGGACTGCATCCTAAATTACGAAGTTGACATAACCTGATTTTATGCTGCTTGTTCTGCCAGTGGTGGTAGCTACTATTCCAACTAGTGTCAAGCATACCAACTCAAAGTAACCTAGTGGTGAAAGGCGGCACACAGCATATACTTTACGTCTAGGAAAATTATAAAAGAGAAGGTTCATAAGAGGATTTTACAGAAGAAATAAATACTCTCATTGGGGTGGTCTCACAGATTCCTGACAACAGGCCATGAGAGGGTTAGATCAGTGATCTTACATATTTTTTTGTGTACATACTTCCTTAAAAAATTTGAAAACCTATTTTCAAATGTTTCTCTTTTTATATTTTGAGCACTTAACTTTTCTGTCAAACGATTAAATAACTGCAAAGGATATCAATATTGACAAGTAAAATTGAATTGTTACAATACTTTTAAAAACATATTCACTATAATCTAAGTACCATATGAGTTTATGTCTACCATCATCTATTTAAAAAATACATGAACATGCTCTCTTTAGCAGTGTATTTTCATTGTGTTTCCCCCTCTGAATTTTATCCTAATGTGATATATGTTTACATTGGGAAGTTTTTAATTAATTGCCTTTATTGATTAATTCTATGCAAAAAAATATGAAAGTAACTCAAAATTGAAATATCAATATATTTCCTGTAACTGTAAGGCTCTAAGTGCTAAATTTTTTTGCTTAATTTATCATTACAATGATTAGTAGCAGCAGAAAGTTACTGAAAATAACAAATTTATTTATAAATTATAAAAATATTAAATATAAAATGTAATAGTTTATTGGAAATGAATATTTTAATGAGATAGATAAAATCATTTTTCCTGATTAATTCATATTACTATTAATTAGTATGTCTTATTTCAAAATGAGACATGACTCAGCTTCTTTTCTACTCGTTTTAAAATTTTAATAAATATCATCTATCAGGGTTTACCTGTTAAGTAGATGAGAATAGAGTTTTCTTACAATAACGTCACTCAGTTTTTTGAACTCCTTTTAAACTATTTGTCAAAAATCACATGATATATTTTGAAAAATTATTTTTAATGATCTAGAATTTGACAACACAATTTTGCTCTTTTTCCTTTTTTTTTTTTTTTGAAAGTGTGACTAGGAAACTACCTGATATGCACATGAATTTGTTATTAAAGTCATTAAAGTCATTCACTTTCCCAACATCCACACATACCAGTGTTTTAACTTTATTTGGTGCCTTGTGGGTTTTTACACCGTGGAACGGTGCACCGTATTAAGATGCAGTGGGACTTATGTTATTCTTTTATAAAGCAGAAGAGGGCAATTGTGAAAGAAATGGCTTCAGTGTGTAGCATGTTCAGTTCAATCAGTTTTGGGAGAGAAAATATGTGAAGGCTGAGGATCCAAAGTGATTTCCTTCAAACCACTGTACCCCTTGAGAAGTGTTCGTGAACTCCTGGAGATAACAGCAGTCCAGGACATTGCAGAACCATAGGATTTTTGTTCCTTTCCAGCCTTTGATTTCACCACTGATGTTTCCTTTCTCCTATAAAGGAAACAACCAATTTGAAAAATCTTTAAAGAGAGCCACAATATGATTGGGGAAAAAAATAAATAAACTGCAGCGGAGAAAAAGCTCTATGGTTAGGAAACTCAATAGGCAATAAGGAGAGACTAGATAAAAGAGAACCAAATAAAACCCAATGTTCCAATCTGATTATAAATGGAACCTAGAGGATTTAATCTATGAGATAGGTCACAAGAAAAACTATAAATGCAGATTGCATTTTTGTGCCAAAATTGCAGGCTGACTTTTAATCCGAACATCTTAAAATCATTAATTTATTGTTGAGTTGTAATAATTTTTGGAAGATTTTGAGTAAAGGTGGGCTGACAGATGATTGCTCTAAGACAATGGCTTTCAATCTTTTTAAACGCAGCTAACAGTAAAACTATAATTTACATCTATATAACTGAAACAAGAGTTCCATTTAAAAAAAAGATAATACCCTTTACAATGTGAGGTAGTCTCTGATGTTTTGTCTTCTCCATTCTTCTTATTTATTAAAAATAATGCTGGTCAGGAATCATAAAACTTATTTCACCACCCACTAATGAGTAATCATCCTGAATCTGAAAAACACTGCCATAAGGTCCTCTGAGAAACAATCTTGTATCTTTGTATTAAATTTTTATTTAAAAAAAAAAACTTGTGAAACAAAGCACACATATATTTGACTCATCTCTGCTTAGGAGAAACAGAGCTGTTAACACCCCAAGGACATAACCAGGATCCCTTTGGTGGCAGTCCACCCCCATTGTAGGCATAGAGCCTGAGATGAAATAGCCTCTGGAATGCTACAGAATGGTAATAAATAGGGGAAAAAGTCAGCCTAGTGGAGAATCAAAGTGCTCACAAGCCAACCTTTTAATTGATGCAAACCTTCTGTTCTGAGATGATAGAGGGTAGGGGTGAAATGGGAATAGGGAAGGCAAGGAGGTTGGGAGGAGCAAGATTGAAGAGAATGGATGATGTAAGTGGAAAGATAGTTACTGGATCTTCTTCACACAAATAGTCTTCCCAACAGAGTCCTAGATTATCTGCGCCTTCCACACATCATGTAAGTGATAGTTGTCCTTGTTTGCCCCCTCTCTCTAAGAAGAGAAATATGTGGAATTAAACAAGGCATCAACTTCCTAAGAATGTGCTATTGGATTTGGCTCAAGCCTGTGAGGGTAATGAGAGAACAAACACATCATTAGGGTGCAATCCAAGCAACTCAAGCAAATGAACACAACAGAAGAGGTCTTAAGAAGACTGCTGAAGACAAGAAACGCTTTTCAAAAGAGAGTGGACACATTCACTTCCAATCCACCTATTATTGTAAAGAAATATTTTGAAAAGTCCCTTTTATAGTAAGTCAAAAATAAAAGTTAAAGATAAAAGTAACAAAAAAATCTCTGGGATATACAATGTTATCACTTTCAAATCAAATTAAAAAATGGAAAATTAAACAAGATATATTATGCAGAAATGTTTTATGATTGAAGAAATACCCAGAGTGCCTAAAACTCTGAACACTTACAACTCCCAGAATTATCAGTAGAGAACTTGGTGGCAGAGTTCAAAATAAAAAAAAATAAAGAAAAACATTTTCTTAAAATCCACTGGAGAGCCAATGGAAGTGGGCTTAAAGGGATTCTTAAATGGAATCCCCTGGGGAAGCTTTCAGAGACCATGGAAATCCAAAACCCAATCCAGACCAATTAAATTGGAATCTATAGAAATGGGGCCCGGTGTCAGCATTGTTCAAAGCTACGGTGCAGCCAATGTGGTTGAGAACCACTGCTGTCGACCCCTGTTACTCACAGTGTGGTCTACGGACCAGCAGCAACAGTATCACCTCAGCGTCTGTTAGAAATGTAAAACCTCAAGCTCCTCCAGACCTACTGAGTCAGAATCTGTCATTTGACAAAATCTCCAAATCTCCAGATGGTTCCCGTGCACATTGAATTTTGAGAATCATTGATTTAGGAGACACACACTATTAGATACTGGCATCCACTGCTTCCTTAATATTTAATTGTTTCTTGCTTGATGTCAATGTACATCTCAGTACTTGGAATGAGCCAACTAGGAGCACCTGCCTTATTTCACTGCCTCTGACTTCTCTAATTGGTCAGTGTTGGTGCTGGAGTGCCTAAGACCTGAAGGGCCAGTTCCTGTCTTGATCCTAACTAGGAATAGCTTTGGCCCTTCCCAGTGGAATCCAAATGTTGCCTGGATCCTACCTAGAATCCATGTCCTTTGTTGACAACCAGATCCTGGACAAATTTCAGTATGCTAACCTTGTTTACTTTTTATTTTTTAGGTTGAGCATTGGTAACCCGAAGACTCTGCTCCTGCCTTCTCCCTCTCATGGTATTCTCTTCTGGTTTCTACTACTAATTCAAATTATATATAACATACTGTAAACCCAACAGAGTGCCTGTGGGGGCCATTGGCCTTCCTTACTTATGCCAATTCTCTTTCAAAAAGGTGGCTGGAGTTCTAATTCATACATAGAACTGGATAATGATGCTACCCAGTTGATTCTGCTGGCACTGGCTTTTCCATATGTATGGTAATGATACTCAGTTGATTTTGCTGGTAAAGGCTTTTCTATGTATCTGAGCTCCCTATGCCTTTTTTATTTCATTTGTCCACCAGGCTACTGAAATGGACAGAAAGCCTTTAAAAATGGCTTCTAGAGCAGAATTTTTCCTACATTCCACTGCAGATGACCTCTACAGAGGTCCTTCAGTCCTTGCCCCTGGAACTGTACTTTATAAAGTCCTTGCTCTAGTCTTCTCTTCTTTTCTGCTATATTTGGTTGCATGTAACCCATAAAACTTCATGTCTCATGCCCAGATGAATTCTAACATTATTCATAGGCTAGATGGTCAACATATGGTCATCTCAGATTCATAAGACTTGTAAGGAAATCTCAAGATACTTCTCTGTACAGGAACAAAGAAGCAAAAAATAAAATTTCTATGTAAAAATAAACTACAAATCCAAAAAGTTATTATTTTTGTTTTTAAATTTTTATTTTTCTGGTGAATACCAACTTATTCCTGGACATACTATTGGATCATCCTTGTGTAGATGTGCTCTGAGACTCTGGAGTAAATGTATGATATTTCCAGGCACTAGAAGTGGAAGCCCTGAAGGGTTCTGCTTTGACTTACCTGTGTAGTCATAGACAGAATTTTGGGACATGAACAACTCTAGCTTACTGAGAAAAAATCAACTTTTGAAAGGGAAAATATGAGATTCCTCCAAAAAAAAGAACATAAAGGTGCCTATGTCTCTCAAATCATGATATGTAGTTGGTTTAGATTCAGAAGCTTTTAAACTGAACAGCTGTAACCCATTTGGACAGTTGTGCAAAACAGAAAGTTGGCAGACCAGATACTCTTTTCAGACATTAAACACAAGATGCCTGGGGCCAGATCTTGTGATTAAGAAATCAAATGTTTTCTTTTTCCCTTTCCAACCTGTTCTCAGAGTGTGGAAAGTTATGTGATTTTTCTTCTCTGATTCTCTGGTTGGGATTATTGGGAACTGTCTGTCTCCTCAGCCAGACTAGATTCAGCCACTGGAGGTCAATTCAATCCAATTCAATTCAGTCTGGTCCAATCCATTCCAATCCAGTACAATCTAGTCTAATCTAACTCAGCCTCATCCACCTTTCTGTGGGAGAGACCTATACAAACATAAAAAACTTAAGCACTTGGGGGGCTGATATACCAGGTTGTCTGCAGCTCAACTTATAAAATATCTTAACTCTAGTACAATATCTCTGCCTCTTTGCTTCCACTGAGGACATACAGATCTGATTTCTAGATATTTTCTTGCATCTTGGATTCTGCTTCCTCTGTAATTCCCAGATTCTATCCATTATTGATTTTTCTAGTTCATTTGGGCATGATCTACTGCTTTTGTGCCAGCCTGTGATAGACATACCTGCATCCCAACTCTCTCAACCCTCATCCTCTTTCCGCTGGTCCCTGTCTCTGCTTCTGTCCTTTATTTTAGCCTTTCAGGCTTCATTTTCTTCTGCCACAGCTTGGCCTGGCAGGGACAGCTTCCTCTGAAAGGGTTCCCTTTCAAGTAACATGCAGAGATATGCATGAGCATCTGGTGTGAGCTTTTTGTTCAACTTCAGCCTCTAGTGAAATATGGAGACAGCTACTCTGAGCAAAAGAGGAAAAAAAATCAAGATTAATGAGAATGAACATCAGAGAAATGCCTTCATGTCTAGAAAACATTAGGAACCTGCTTTGGCCACATTTGAGTAGTTATGTGTTTGCATACCATACCAGCTCTTTCTCGCTGGTCTACCACAAATAGACCAGACTCCCAAGAGGCCTGGTGGCAGGAAGTGGGGGCTTGAGTGAAAAGTGGCTGCTGGCTCCTGGCTCTCATAAGGAAAGGGGAGAATCCAGAGCTTCTATTTATTAGGCAAACACTCACAATGGTTTTACTGGTTGTTAAAAATATTGTAATACCACCCTACTAATTAGTGAACCGCCATTGCCCTATTCCTCCCACCCACCCCTCCTCTTTGCCCTGGTGGCCCGATCACCTCCATTGGCTCCTCTCATGCCTCCACTAACTAAAAATTTAACACTCTGATTGGTAGGTCCTGGGCTCAGTACCTTGTTTCATATTGTGATAATCAATCATAATTATTCATAATCACTCCTCAATAATTGCTGCTGACTCTCATAGAAATACAATGCTTAGAGTCTCCTAAAAACTAGTAGGAAAGGAAATAACATTTTCAGATCATCACTATGCTTGTAACTTCCCTTCCGAGCAAAATTCTTTAGGGGCTGCTCAAGTTCATCCTATTCCTTTTGCTTTACCCATTTATGTCACCAATTTGGTATGTAACTGTTTAACTGATGACTCAGTCTTGCTGTCCCTCTATGCTCCATTCATGGAGCAGGCTCCGTGGAGCCTGCCATCTCCATTCACTGTGGTCTGAGTGCTGTGTCTCCCCAAAATTAAATGTTGAAATCTAATCCCACTGTGATGGTGTCTGCAGATGAGGTATTCCAGAAGTGATTAGATCATGAGCATGGTGCCCTCATGAATGGCATTAGTGCCCTTATAAAAGAGATCCCAGAGAGATCCTTACCCCTTCTCCCATGTCAGGGCATAGTGGGAAGGTGACACCTATGAACCAGCAGTGGGCTCTCTCCAGACACCAAATCTACCAGTGCCTTGATCTTAGACTTCTCATTCTCCAAAACTGTGAGAAATAAATTTCTTTTGTTTGTAAGCCACCCAGTCTATGGTACTTTGTTAGAGCAGCCCAAATGGGCACTATTAGACACCACTTTAAACTCCTTCTTTTTGTGTAGTGACCTCAGTCACTTTCTTGAACTGGAATTGGTTAGTTCCAAATCTGATGAACAGATTCTTCCCAAGTGTTCACTCCACACCCCCATACAGCCACGTGCCAAATTCTCTGCTGCGACCACCAGAGGCAAACAGGTACCAGCTAACAGCAGCCCCTGCAGGTGCCCTCCCCCACAGAATCATGGCAGAAGAGAGAGGGAGCTTTGGAATCAAACAGACCAGGGTTTGCAACCCAGCTTCTCTTTACTATCCAAATTACTTGAACAAAGACTGAATCTCCAGAGGCTTCTTTTTTCTTTTCTTTTTATAGACCTGTTTTTTTAACCTGCAAAATGAAGGTAGATATCACTGGAATGATAAGAGAAGTAAATGAAATAATGCAGTTGCAGAGACCCACTTATTTTCTTTGTCTATTCAGTGTGTCTTTAGAGAGCTCCTCCTTTCCTATTCTTGTTCTGTATGGTTTGGCAATAGGTGTGGTCACGTGACCCAGGAGGCCAGCGTACTCCATCCGCACTGGCCACAGTGTTGGTTTGATATGGGCATACTACTCAGGTCTAGTGAATCAATATCTTCTCGCAAAATTTGCTGAAACAATCTTTAGAGAGGCATTCTTTTATGAGTACATTTTGAATACAGAAAAAAAAGAATTATTATATTTTTTATGATTTACAACCAATGTTATGGATTTTGAGAATAATGGCAACAGTAGTATTCTGACATTTGCCATCTAACGAGTTTTAGTATGTATGTAAAGTCCCACCTCTACATATATATAATTCATGTCAAGATACGAACTTAGAGCAATAAATTAATTTTTGATAAGTGGTAGTTATATTCATCGATCTTTAAACTAGCTTAAGATGAAGAGGAATTTATTGGTTCTTGTGGCCTGGGGGTCAGGTTGAGTCTTGAGATAAAATACTGGCCTTAAAAACTCCAGGAACTTTGAAAATATCTGTCATCTCTGCTTCTCTAGTGTCTGTTGGCCTCACTATCCCTACCGCAGTGAGTGGTTAAATGGGGGACAAGACATGACCAGAGACAGCTTTAGGTCTTCATAATCCCAGTTTAGTTACTTCAGAGGAAAGAAAATATCTTTTTATCTGATTGTCTATTAACATCTCTCAATGTCTTTGAAGTCAAATTCACAAAAGCATATGTTTCTAAAACTTGGGTTGGTCTGGCTTAAGAGACTTGACTATTGCTGAGCTAATCTCTAAGGTGTGCGTATGTGCACGTGAGTGTGTTGCACACTATAATGCACACATCCACTAAGACCACATGGAGAGGAGGACGGCATTTCCCAAAGAAAAGAAGGTATACTTACCAAAAGAATGGTTGGAAAGGGATTCTGGGAAGTGTCTGCCATTAATATCATCATTCTCATCACCTTCATCCTCATCTTGTTATCATTCACCATCATCACCATCATCACCATCACCCTTATTACTCTTGCAATAAGTGCACACATAACTTGACTGTCAGATGGGTTTTCAGGGCATGGAGACATTTAAAGCAAATGGAGATGGGCTTGGTAAAAGAGTGGTTTTTGGCCATTCGACAGTGAAAATTGACTGGCTACCTCTGGTAGCAACATATAGGGAGCATTTCTTTGTTAAAGGGAAAAAGCTTCATCTCTAACTTATGGTGAGCATTACCATTCATTTAAAAATATTAGTGTTAGTTGGGGTTGAAGCTTTATAAGAAAAATGTTTTAGATATGTAGAAACTTTATAGATCGTATACTGCTAGAAACAGTGTCCTCACATGAAAGATCCTCACACCCCATATAACACAGCCAGGTACACTTTGTGGTCACTTAATGAATATGAATTCAATACAATTCTTGAACCAGAATTGTAAAGGCAATACCTTTTAATATTATAGTTTATTTTCTATGTCACGTCTTTGGTAATAAGGTACCCAAAGGATTATGTCTGGTTGTAGTTGGTTAATATTACTCCATGTAGAAAGCATACAAAATATCTCCCTATTTCTTCTTTTCCGCAGTAATATTTGTTTGGCTTTATTGTGTAATTGGATATTTTTTAAAAAAAAGAAAAAATAAAATAAAGTTTCTCAGTATAGCACATGAGAGTTGACATGACAACCAATTCTCCTACTGTACTGTGGATCTGGAAATTCAATAAATGCAGATATATAGTTAGGCAAATTCATACAGGCATATCATAGAATTTATACTTTATATAAATTAGCAAGTCATTTGGAGCTTATATGGCTCTTGGTGATAAATTATATTAAATTACCTTCTGAAGAAATGGATTTTTATTTTCCTATATTGTATGCATTCAGGCCTTCATCATTTCATATTAACATGCTATCCTTCTTAACAGATGTCCAGTATTTAGCAAACAAACATTCATATTCCTTACTAAAAAAAATTCTAATTTTTAAAACCAGGGGGAGAATTGGTAACACTGTCAGAATTAAGTTCTGATTTCACAAAGAGAGAAGATAATGACAGTGAGATATCCTTTTCCCCTGTGCTTGTCTTTGACTCCAGCCTGCAGTATAATCATTGAATTTAGCAAAAAAGAATATAGGCTGCCCAACTAAATTTGAATTTCAGATAAACAACAAATGATTTTTAGCATAAATATGCCTACTATTGCATGGGACACACTTATACTAAAAAATTTGTTGTTTATCTGAAATTTAAATTTAGCTGGGCATCTTATATTTTTATTTGCTAAATTTGGCAATTCTACCAAAACTTCAAAATTGACTCTTGCCTTCAAAATGGTGTGCCCTCATATTCTTTGTTAATGTGCTTTTATTCTAAAACATACACAAAGGATCCCAAATCCATTCATCTTAATATAAAAACCTGTAGGCAGTTCTTGGGTTTGCTACTGTACCCAGCAGAAACACAAATCTGACTCAAAACCAGCAGTTAAGGGAAGGCAAATCTTTCCTGGAAGTCCCTTGAGGTTCCATAGCATATCACACAACAAATCTTACAGGATGTCTTGTTTTCCTGTTTCTCCCCGAAGTCTTACTCTGTGAGAAATCTCCTCCGGATCTTGCTTTCTTCTCTCCCGACTCCTCCCCAAACTCCTCTCTCCACTCCCATGGCTCTTGTGATCAGTTCTCTGACCCTCTCCAGGCTTCCAACCATTTGCATCCTCACACACATCCGGACACCACCAGCAGCCCTGGAGGATGAGAAGGTAATAGGAGGAAAAGCCGTGGATGCGGGTTTGTATTGACGTACCTCGTCCCCACACACTCCTACAACAAACACTGCTACAAATCACATGCCCATGATTAGTACTGACTGGGAAGGTAGATTATATTTAACCATCTTCTAATTTTTCTTCCAAAACTAAGATGGTCTGAATTTCTTAAAATATAGCCCTCTCAGCATTGTTTGTAATTGTAGTGTCCTTTAGTGTCTTAAGTGATGACTTCTAACATAAAATAAAATGGGAATGCTCTTTGTCTTTCTTTTAGCTTGCAGGGTCATTTCAGAAGCCCAGAAATTATTCCATGCAGACAGAATTTCATATTCTGCCCTCCCTCTAGATAAATTGAGCTTGTCTACAGTAATTTCTCTGCATTTTCACACTCGCACACTTGTTATAGCTGCCATTGTCCAGCAATAGTTTCCCCACTCATCATCATAACAGCTTATAAGTATTTGATGGGATTAAGCAGAGCCAACCCAATTCTGTCATCAAGCCAGCCAAATTCATGAGTTCAAGTATCAGTATATAGTGATACAAAGTCCCGAAGCCCATTCCTGCCGATTGTCATCTGTATGGACTGTGGGTGGCTCAGACTGGTTTTAAGCTTTGGGGCCAGGTAGACACTTGGTATAGCAAAGCAGATGGAATGTGATAGGTGATATTAACAGTTGAGTTACTTTATTAAAATCTGACCCTAAAATTTATTTATTTTAAAAAAAGGCTTGCATAATCCATGCCTGGTGATTGTCAAGCGTAGGCTTGACAATAGCTATTTACTTTTCACTTGCCCAAAATAAATAATGATTATTTCTGGGTGTGGAGAAAAAAAATATTTTTTTACTTTATGTTCCTACCATTAAGAGACACACACTCCCTACAACGACCAGGGAAAGGCAGGCTGAAAAAGCACTTTTTGGAGTGGATAATAATGCCAACATCAATAATGATAATAATTTAATATTAGCAATAGTGTATACTATATTTCCAATTATCAGCCTGATGTGTTTTAAAACAATTGTACAGAGACAAATCTGAAAAATTTATTTTAAAAAACACTGTACTGCTGAAAGTTAAACTATATACATCTTGAGAATAAAGAGATTATTGACTGTAATTGAAAACAGAAAGCAAGCTATAGTGCCTCTTTATATGCAATTTCTCATTTTGTAAACAATGTGGCTCTAACTCTGTAAATGAATTAGGTAGCATCCACACAGTAGAAAAACATCCAGTTGAAAAATTGTTAATTTAGCCAAATGATATTTAAAAACACAGTATAGTGCCAAAAAATTAATGGATTCATTTTATCTCACGGACTTGTTCCACATCCTTGATCAATTATTTCCCTGATGATTTATCATATTTGGCTCTTCCTGTGGCTAAAAATTACCTTTTTGTCTGGAATATATATTTGCATCATGCGAAGATATCATTTGACTCAGATGATTTTATCTTTCTGGAGTATTTTAGAATATTAATCTAATAGAATACTGAGCCATATGTGGGCTATGTCAATGAGTCTCATGTGCATATGAGAAAATGTTAAGCCAAAAAAACTGGACTCCAAAGAAAATGTACATACTGGCTACAACTATGTGAAAGTATGATACACATCAGCAAAGAATAAAAATTAATTCAAAGGATACTAGTCTAATGTTTATTAAGTGTGTATGTGTGTGTGTGTGTAAAGTTTGGTTTGTATTAATATTATAATAATTTAAAAAATAAAAAGAACCCTGGAAGAAAAAGTATCAAGACAACACTTATTTTAAAATAAAATTTTGTACTCTAAAAACATGCATATGTAGCCAAAACAATTTATTACCAGGGGTGGATTAGGGATTTAGTGGTATTATTCTTAAGAAAAAAAAAACAACGACACGAGATTAATATTTTAAAAGTTTACTTAGAAACAAAACACTACCGGCTTCCAAGACACCATGTGCCAATTTTCTCCTCTGAACAATTTTTACAGACAACTTATAACCTCCCTAAATTATAGGTTTATGTGGAAAAATAAGAGGTGGTTATATATAAGAAAGCTGACAAATCTTTAACTATAACAGTACTAGTTATTGCTACTGTAATTTATGCATAGATACTGATTCTAATTAAGTAATAGCATAGGTTGCCTTTGAATTTATGAGGCTATAATCAGCTCCCTTGTGCTCAATAAATGCCACAGCTACAGTCTGTGGTGTTAATTTCACACTACAGTGGGAACTAGTGGTTGTTGCCAAATATACTCATAAGTCACAGGCACTTTGGATTATTACTGTGGTGTGTGCTGCATTGAGAAATGAACTAGTTCTTAATCACTTTTTAAAGTCATTATTGAGTGTTTGTGTATGATAACTCTTCTGACATTGATGAGGCATACTGCGGTAGCTTGTCTTTTCCCCGAAAATCATTTCCAGATAGAATAAATATGTCAAATCCTCTGGAAAAATAATAAGAAGCCCCCACTTCCTCAGCTCTCTGGCTATGTCTGATATATGAGAGCTGGAAACTTAGGATTTTTCCTATAAACTACCTCCTGTGTGATGTTCCCCAAAGGACAGTGCCCGATATGGGGTCATTTGATATGGGGATTTCATGAATTAATGTGATGGGATTTTATAAATGCCATGAGCTTGCTGGCAAAATATATTCTGTTCTTTTCTAATTTCCTGAAGCTGGGTGTCAGCTAGAGCACTTTCACTGTGAGGTTTAATGCTAGAATTACTTTGCTCAAAATGTCACACAAAAAAAGATGAGAAGTGAGCTAAACACAGTATCTCTCTTTCTCTATTTTACCTTCTCTCTTCTGTTTCAGAGGAATTACTCTTGGCAGTTGAGTTTTAAGAAATTCCACCTAGGACCACAGCATATTTTTAAATTCACGACACTGGAGGGACTTCTTCTTGTCCAACGGTGAACATGTTCACACACCAGCTGTTGACTATAAAGGGTCTTCTTTGTAACCCAGAGGGCAGATTGCACTAATTTCATGGACAGCATGGTCTGGCTGGCTGCAGGGACCACAGATCTCTGCTTTGAGTATGTGCACATCATCTCCTGAGGAACCCACTAGGCTTCAGTGCAATCAACAACATAATAGGAGAACCATGTTTTTTTCTTAAAAGGCAAGCGCAAAAGGCAGATGGCTCCCCCACGTGATGTTTTAGACCTGCCAAAATCAGGATGCCAAGAGAGACAGAAACGAGTCAAAGAGTTTCCCTGCCTCGTTGTATTCTTCCAAATAAAAAGACGCAAAATATCAGATATTTCCTGATTGCTTTCCATTATCTACCAAGAGAGGATTCTTCAAACATCTGAAAGATCTTGCATCCTAGAGTAGAAGCTGATCCTTTATTAATAGGCTGTACACAGAAAGATAGTTTCAGCTAACTATAGCCAATGCCCTGTGGAGGTAATAGGCAATCATTATTTTGTGTGTGTACACATGTGCACGTGCTCTGGTCCCTTTTATTAACATTCCAGGGGCAGAAATTGTGGCCTCAGAGTGGCATATAATCACACCTTTTCTTCACTTAATTCACAACACAAAAAGAAAAGTCTTTCTCCTATTATTGTGTAGACACACAACAAAAAAATCAGGGCAGCAGCTGTATAAACAAAAGATTTCGGGAAGATTTGCAGATGTTACACATTCTCCTCCATCAGTACAGGTGTGATGTCTAGCTTTCCAGAAGATGGAGACCTTTAACAATTCTTGCTTAGCAACACAGGTGGAATTCATAGTCTAATTGCGCTGGCCATGGAGGTGCGCCAAGCAAACTCCCTTCTAGGGAGATCCTGCTGAGAGGAATGTTGTTAGCTGACAGCCTGGGCAGCCACACTTCTGGATGCACCATGGCATTCATGCCAAGGCTATGGTCTTCCCAGGTAGTTCTCAAACAATGACCGAGCATGGTGGGTATACTAGAGGTGGGCTATTCCTGTCTGACTTATGACTCCTGTAATGACAATCTCTGCTTAGGATTCCTCTTCAATCTGACCAAGACTTTTACCAAGCTGCACTGCAGTCTGAGGCTCATCCTAATCAATCCTTCTTCCTTCTCTCTCTTCTTCCACAGGTGTCAGATCTAATCACCACCTGGAGGCTCACTCTACTTATGCTGCCTTGTCCTTTTATCATACACGTCTCTAGATATTGCCAAATATCCCCTGGGAGGCAAAAATCTCCCCTACATGAGAACCACTGTTGTAAAGTAAGCAAGCTTCTTTAGGGAGAGCTAGGAGCCTGCTCCCCTGGGCTCCCGGGGCCCTTCATTTCACTAAAGCGCTTCTTGTGTTTAATTGTCATTGTTCATCCATCAGCTCTCCTGCTGGATCCACTCTCCTCCAAAGGAATTGTGTCTTTCATATCAATTGTATTTCTCCCGCCTCTTCTTGGACCCATAAAAGGTGTTCATTTAAATGTTAAATCAGAAAAGAGAGGGAAGAAGGCAAGGAGAGAGCAATAGAGAGGAAAGAGTACAAAAGCAAGCAGTTTCGCAGTCAAAGAAGGCAGGAGAGAGGAAATCCATGAGCCATTTTTTCTCTGCTGCCCGACGTGGCCCGGGATATGTTTCTATATTTGAGCCTGGTCATTCCTAGTTCATTGCTTCCCATTTTGGCCTTCCTGCATGATTCTTTCTTCTCTAGTATTTGTTTGTTGAAGAACTGTTCATTTATTATACTCCAAGTGTTGAAATCCTCTTTGGTTTTTGGAGCTTCTCATGGCCTCCTCTGCCCACTTTGAGGCCGTTTCCAGGCAACAGCTGGCAGCTCGGGGTCCCTCCCCAGTAACTGACAGCCGTTAGCTATCAATAACGTGATCTCAGACACCAGGGCACTGCTCCAGAGGGTGAGCGCTTTTTGTTTTGGATTAACAAACAAAAATATTCTGAATAATGCATGGTCCCCAGTGGAAAGGTAGATAGGAATGCAATCAATTAACTTGGTGATGTCATAATCCACAGGAGTGGCAGAAGAGCTAGAATTCCAGCCCTTCTGAGCTCAGCTCTTTTGAAGGTGATTAGCAGTGCTTCAAAGGGTGTTGGGCAGGCCATTGTGCTGTGTTTTTCTAACAATATCATAGGCCTGGGAGATTTGGAAAAGGATTCATTTGCTTACTACAATTATTTAAAACTCAGACTCACAGGAATGAGAACCATGCTGGTAGGCACAGCAAAAAATTACTAGCATCTGTTTTGACTCATCTTGCTCTCCAAACCTGCATTCTTCTGAATTTCAAGAGTGAGCAGACCTAGCCAGTGGCAAAGTGAGTCTGCCCAGGCATGGGCCAGGTAATATGACCAGCCTAGAAGTCTTCATAACCCATGCACTAAATCCTTCTTCTAAATCTGTCCCCTTGATAGAGGTTTGCCAAGCTTTAAAAAAAAATTTTCTTCTAACTTTTAGAGTTCTTAGTCTTCCATGTAGTTCATAGTCTGCATAACAACTAAAAATATCCCTTCCCATCTATCTTTGACATCCAGGAGTACTTTGCCACTGTCAACCAAATTGGAGTTTTATGGGATCCTAAATTTGTAAGAGATGAATAAATTATTAAATTCAGTAGTGAACGTAAGTGAATAAAACATCCACTGAGGGAGCTTGTTAAAAATTCACATTCTGATAAGGCCCAGGAATTTGCAAATCTTTGGATGAGTTGTAATTTAAATACAGCAAATTTCACTTGAGGGTACAGCTTGGCGAAGTTTGACAATTGCATACAGCCATGGAACCTCCGCCACACTCAAGGTGTAAAGCAGTTGCGTCACCCTACAGAGTTCCTCCTGCCCCTTGGCAATCCATCTCCTTTACCTGCCTCCATCTATAGTTCCAGTCAATCACTCTTTGGCTTTCTGAACCTCTAATTTTACTCTTTTCTGGAATTTCGTATGAATGTAATCTTGCAGTATTGGACTTTTATTCCTTAGAATGATGTTTTTAAAATTCATCTATGAATTTCACAATTTAAATAGAAATCCTAGATGATTCTGTGTGGAAAGTTTCATAGCCATGCTTTGAAAAGCACTGTTCTGGTCCCAACTTGTTTTTTCATAGACGAGGAAACCGAGGTATAAAAAATGTAAGTGCCTTATCTGAAGTGGAATATTACTGAGAAATCTTTGGAACTTGTGTCCCTGGAGAGACTTCCTTGAGTCATTTAATTTTCCTCTGCCTCTGTATGATGAGAAATTGGATGGTCCCCGAGGAAACACATTAGGGATTATATCCTTTAAATTCTGCCCTTAGTTTGGATTCACTTGCCCAATGATATGAGATCCAATGCATGAATATCGTTTGGATTTTTTTCTGGATTACAGATAAAATTATTGTCAGGACTGTTCTTAAATTCAGAAAAAAAGTTACTAGATTATGATTGAGTAACAATCATACAATCTACAGCATTCTTGAAAATAGTGCATTTGCTTTTATGCATGGCGAAATGTAATGAGTAAGATTCCTCTAACTTCTCATAATTGAGACCTTGTATTTATTCACTTGACCTCAAGACACCAGACTGAAAAGATTTCTTTCTCACCTGCCTCTTCCCATGCTTTCAGTTGGGAACTGATTGTGTTGTCCTTGGGAAGGCAGCATTATGGGTACCTCCCCCCACCTTTTTTGGATCACAGGTCCCTCTGAGAATTTGACCAAGGCTGTGAAGCCTCTCAGATGGAGGGGAGGGAGGGACCCAGGCAGGTAATGTGGCAGCTAAACAAGAGGTCCAGGATCAATGATGAGACAAACCTCAGTCAGGGGGCAGTTGGGAAGGCCCATGCAGACCAGGTATGGCCCCAGGGAGCACTCTGCAAGTGTAGAAGCTCTGCAAGGGCACCCCTGCTGACCAAGGCTTTTGATCTTGGGGAGCCCAGGTCTATCCCATCAGAGCTATGCCTGGATCTAATTATGCAGTTGAAGAAACAATTTATGGGAAGACCATAGTCTGCCTGTAGCCAGTTCCTAGCTTAGTCCCGCAGCCAGTAACTGACTCGTGACTTTAACCCAAGCATGGAGAACTCTATCACCCATCCTGTGCCGTCCCACTGTTTGCTCTAAAACTGAATGTAAGAGAGTGATGTTGGGTAGCATATCAGCTAGTGACCATTTATAGGCAGGGAAAAGTCCTCCAGGCCCTTGCCATTTGATCACTTATTCATAGGACCATTTTAAAGGGCTAATGATAGTTTACGAGGCCATTTCCCTTTTTTGTTGCTTCTCTAAAAATTGTAAGTGCAACCAATGCCATAAAAATAAAATGAGTTAATCTTCCTCCAAAAGTAGTAAAAGAAAGGGGAAATGACCAGAATATATATCCTTTAAAGTAAGCGGACAGTTCTAAAGATAATATCTTGATTTTCATTTATGACTTTTTTTACTAGTCTTCAGGACTCTAGAGTGGGCATTTGTAATTTACTGATCTTGAACCAAAGTGCCCAATCCTCGTCCTGAAGAGACCTGTGGTCTCCCGTCACACCTCCTGGAGTTTGAGGCCAGATGGATGATCCCGTACTGACTTACTTCTGTACTTTTCAGACTCCTGGGGGCTAAAAAATATGAATGCCAAGAAAATAAACCAACTGAAGGTGTGAATTACTTTTATAATTAAATTATATATTCATATATAAATTTGTACATTGCAACAAAAATAAACTTGGACAAATTTCTAAATAACATTCAACACATAAAAAAATATCTTTTTAAAGTTGTCAAAATAATCAAGTTCATCAATAATTCTTGGTCTCTTTCTGCCGAATTTGTTTCTTATTCTGTTCTTCCCTCTGCTTCAAACTCCCTTTCCTCCCTTCTTCACCTGCAAAACTCTCAATCGATTTTCAAAACAGCTTCAGGATCCCAGAAGTCAGATTCTTGACTTCCTAAACATGGTGTACATAACTTTATTAAAATGCATACCTTATTGTATTATAATATTGGTTTTCCTATTTGTCTCCCCGTCAGATCATGTGGACTAACCTACTTATCTTTGTGTTCCAGCAACTGATGCGGTGCCCAGCCTGCTGTTGCTACTCAGTACTGCTAGACAATAGAATTAGCGAATGCCACCTCTAATTCCTTCTTGTCACTGGGTCTACCAACATCAAGTTCACTTTCCTACATTCACTAATAACTTTGGCATCTTGCTTCAATTCACTTCCCATCTCTTACTACCACCCTGAGAGACTTCCATGTGGTCAATACATCCAACATGCTTGACATAAAGTTAAATGGGAGTTAATGGATTCTGCTTCATGAATTTACTCCCATAATTCAAGAATAGTTCTTGCCATTTCACAAAAAATGTTTCTTTTCTAAATTGAAAATTCAAATGTGCTATTCTAGGACCTCAATTACATAACTTTCCATTTTTATCCTTTCATTCCCTCTAAACAAGATTTCCAATATGTTAGGATTTCCAATCCCTTTATCTCACTTTATTGGCCTACCCTTGAATTCCTTCTTCACCTACTCAAAATTTCATGATTTCTCATCTGCAACCTAACCTCTTTGTACCTTCCACTAATTTTATCCAAGAAATCTCTCATCTAAACTCTACAATATAATTACATCCTTCTTACATTGAAACCACTGGACATTGCTGCATGAAATAAGATAACCTTGCAAATTATTGACAACAGGAACGTATGGAATCCAATGTGCTGTTAGTGCTACTCAGAAATTTTACTCATTCTTAAAATGAACAGTTGACTTTTTAAGTCCTCACTATTCTTTTCAAGTTAACTTCCTGTTTCAGACACCTCTTACACATCATGCCAGAACTTCTTGGCTTGACTTTTTTTTTTTTTTTTTGAGACAGAGTCTTGCTCTGTTGCCCAGGCTAGAGTGCTCACAGCAACCACAAGCTCCATTCTCCTGCCTTAGCCCCCCAAGTAGCTGGGACTACAGTTGGCTTGACTTCTATCATGGGCCCTCATCTTTGCCCCAGCCACCAGTGCAACCATCTACTCTTTGTTTCACCCATCATCTTCACATGGGCACAATAGCTCACCTCTCACCTTGGAGCTTCCCTGGGAACCTGCTAGGCCCTAAGATATTAGCAAACTAGTAGTGCAGGGGAGTTGATGCTCCCTGGAACAAAACTTTGACAGATGGAGATAGGAGCTACAGGAAAAATTCTTTCCTCCTTATTCTCACTCCCTCCCTGGACTGTCCTGCAATATTTCCCTTGGCCTTCTGCAGGTGAACCTCTGATGTTCCATAAGCAGTTTCACTTGATACCAAGCAGCAACCGTCTCAGTATTGTGCCTTCTCACCCTTGCCCTTCCTCCTTCTCTGTCTCACTTCCCTTTTCCCTCTCTCCCAATCCCTTGGGATTGTGCTGCATTCCTCCCTGCCCACCTACACGCACACATAATAAAGTGCCAGAAAATAAGCTTTTTGCCCTAGGTTCTATTTGCTGGGTCGTCCAGCATACTTCCTACTTTCTACTAACCTCACTCTAAATAAACAACTTGCTTTCTATTTTATAAAGAGAATAGAGGCTACCAAGTGCAAAAATTTTCAGTGTTTTTGCTACACAGATGTAAACTTAATTATCTATTTCCATCTTGTCCCCAGTCTCAGAGAACTATTGCTTCTTCAACACAAGTCTAATTTTATTTTTTATTAGTCTTTGGAGGTTATTCTCTCCCTATCTCCAAGACCCATTCACTGTAATTTCTTCTTTTCTTGGATTTCATTGTCTCCTTCTCTGCAGAGCCTCCCCTATAAGGTTACAAATATACACATATCTCCTACATTATATTAGAAAAAAAAGCTTCCTCTCTAAAACTGTATTCTTCTACTCTCACCTTCTCTTTACAGCCAAGTTTCTTTAAGGGTCATTAACAATCTTCTCCCCTCTTATTGTCCTTGAACATGCTCTTCCCCTCATGTAATGTGGTTTCTGACCTCACCACTTATATCAAACTGCCCAAGCAAAGGCCACCAATCATTTCATCATTACCAACTCTAATGGGTAGTTTTCAATATTGATTTACCTGAACTTCTTGACACTTTGGGACACTTTTTTCTTCTTTAAGCTCTTTCCTCCTTTGACTCCAGGATTCTACTCACTCCTAAATCCCAAACCCAATTTGTGACTATTGTTTTTCAGATTTCTTTACTAGTGTCTTTTCCTCTGACCCCCTTTAAAGAGGAGATTTTTTTTAAAGACTTCTATCATCCATCGTCCGACATCCCTGTTGTCCCTCCCTCTACACACTTTTCCTGTGGTGTCGCATTCACTGTCATGATTCCAACCCTCTAAACAATGCATATTTTGTTATCTTCTTTTTAATATTTTTTTATTTTTTAATTTTTAATTATTATGTATACATAATAACTATATCTTTATAGGGTACATGTGGTGTTTTGATACAGGCATACAATGTGGATCAGTCAAATCAAGGTAATTGGGGTATCCATCACCTAAGACATTTGTCATTTCTTTGTGTTAGGAACATTCCAATTCCACTCTTCTTGTTATTTTAAAATATATCCTAACTTATTGTTGATTATAGTCATTTGTTGTGCTATCAAATATTGTTCATTTTGTCTAACTATCTAACTATATGTTTGCACCTATTAACCATCCACATTTTATCCCTACCTCCCTGATAGTCTTCCCAGCCTCTGGTAACTGTCATTCTGCTCTCTCTCTCCATGAGATCAATTGTTTTTAATATTTAGCTCCCATATATGAGTGAGAACATAAAAGATTTGTCTTTCTGTGCTTGGCTTCTTTCACTTAACATAATAAAACAATGCATATTTTGACAGCTCTCAAATCTCTCTCAAATCTCTCTCAAATCTCTCTCTAATCTCTCTCAAATCTCTCTCATAATCTAAAGAGATTATGCCTCAAGTACAAGGCTCACTGTCCAACAATGTGGTGGGCGTCTTCATCTGGCAAATCAACTCAACATGGCAAAAGTCTCATGGATGTATTGGGTTCCTTCTACCCACAGGCTCTTCTCTGCCAGTTCCACCTGTCAAACGCCTTTTCTCCCCTCAAACCCCACTTTAATGTCATCTTCTTCAAACCCTTCCTAATTCTTCAAAGAAGTTGATCACTTTATCTTTTGGGCCCAAGTCTGGTGAACTTTTTTCCAAGAAGCTTTCATTGCTAACATACTTTATGCTAAAGCCCAGAGAAAGAGAGATGGAAGCAGTTCACATTTCAGCAGAGAAGTCACCTTAGAAGCATAAGTTCCTCTAGGAAAGCAAGAGATTCTGGTAAGGCCATGGTTTTCAAAGGGTGTTTTGTGGGACCTTGGGGGTTCCCTGAGACCCTCTTAAGAGGTCCACAAAGGCAAAACTACTTTCATAATGATATTAAGACATCAGCCAGATGCCGTGGCTCACACCTGTAATCCTAGCACTTTGGGAGGCCGAGGTGGGAGGATCACTTGAAGCCAGGAGTTCAAGACATTATTTATCTTTTCACCACAGTGAAATTTTCACTGATAATGCAAAAGCAATACTGGATAAAACTTCTTGGCACTTTATCTTATAATAAATCAACGCAGTGTCAGTGAACTAGTAGTTGTGTGATTCTTCATTGCCTCCCACTCACAGTAAAAGAAAATGCCAGTTTCACTTGAGAATGTCCTTGGTGAAGCAAGAAAAATTATTAATTTTTATTCTCAAGCCTTGAGCATAAGTCTTTTTAATGGTCTGTGTGGTGAAAGGAGAAGTACACGTAAAGTAAATTTGCCGCATACTGCAAGTTGATGGTTATTTTGAGAAAAGGTGCTGTGAAATTGTTTGAGCTGTAACTTGAACTAGCCACTTTTTGTGAAATGCCATTTTTACTTGAAAGAATGATGAGCAAACAATGATTATTTAGACTTGTGTATTTGGCAAATATTTCCTAAAAACAAGTGAGTGAGCCTGTCACTTCAAGTAAAACAACTAATTGTATTTGTTTCCAATGATAAAATTCAAGCTTTCAAGTGAAAATTAGAATTTTAGAACATATCCACCTGAGTTTGACAGCTTTCTAATATTTAAATCTTTTTAAAATGAGATTGGTTGTGATATTAACAATGTGGCTTTCAAAAATATTATATTAATACAATGAATCGTGCCATCATTTGAAAGATCTTCATAGCTCAGTGAACCAATATTTTCCAAACGACCAATGCATGATGTTAAAGAATCATGCATGGGTAAGAGATCCTTTCAAAGTGAAAGATAGTCCAATGAATTTTAATTTAACAGTATATAAAAAGCTCAATGGAATGGTTTCAGATTCAGCATTGTAACTAACCTTTTAAAAACTAACATTTGGCAAATTTTGATGCAATATTAAAGAAGAATATTCATCCCAGCACTTTGGGAGGCCAAGGCAGGAGGATTGCTTAAGGCCAGGAGTTCAAGACCAGCCTAGGCAACATAGCAAGACCCTGTCTCTACAAAACATAAAAAAAAAAATTAGGGAGGCATGGTGGCACATGCCTGTACTCCCAGCTACTTGGGAAGCTGAAGTGAGAGAATCACTTGAGCTCAGGAGTTCGAGGCCATAGTGAGCTATGATCCAGCTACTGCACTCCGGCCTGGGCAATAGGACTAGACTCTGTCTCTAAAAATATGACAATAACAATAATAATAATAGAGAAGAATATCCACAATTATTTGAAAAAGCTATTAAAATGCTCCTCCATTTTCCAAATACATATCTGCATGAGGCCAGATTTTCTTCATATACTTCAACTAAAACAACATATCTACAGCAGATTGACTACAGAAGCAGATATAAGGAACCAGCTGTCTTCTCTTGTGCCAGACATTAAAAAAATTTGTGAAACTACAAAACAACTCCACTCTTTTCATTAACTTTTTTGTTTTAGAAAATAAAGTGTGTTAAAACATAATTTTCAAAAAAAAAGTAAAATCATGACTCTCATACAGATGTAAAAATTAGCACAGGTTAGAGTCGTTATTCTACTCGTTAATCAGTGAGATAATACAAACAGTTAAAAAAGAAGTTAAACTGGAATTTATATGGAGTAAAAGTAGGTTAAAATCAATTGTAAATGAAGGCAAAGAAGGTTTTCCAATCTAATCTTTATCAGACAGGACAGAATTTGCATGTCTAATGGCTGTCCACAATTTACAAAGTTATAAAATAGCTCAAAAAAAAGAAAGGCTAGAATTTGGTAACCCAGAAGGGGTATCCTCTAAACAATGCATTGTTTCCCATTGAGACAAATTTAATTTTTATTATAAGTTAATTTTTATTACCAAAAGAAAAATTATGTTAGCAGGAAATGCTAAATATTTTAAATCAGTATTTTAAAACTTTCTCAGTTTTAGTTTTTAATATAAATATAGATAGATAGATAGATTCCACACAAACAAAAGCTTTTTGGCGTCTTAATAATTTTTAAGGGTATAAAGGGGTTGGTTCTGTGATCAAAAAGCTTAAGAACTACTTGTGGTAATTATTCAAGAGATTAATTAATCCCCATGCCTACCTGCTCACTGGATTAGGAATTCCTCAAAGGCAAGTGAATCCTGCAGCCTGGGAGTTAACTTCTCCCAGAGAGAACTGGGCATATTTCCTCCTTCCGAGCCCTTTTCCAGAACCAGGTGCTCCTGCATCTGGTCCATTTGGATCCCAGGAGGCTAACCAAACCCTTCATGCCTCACACCTCTGCAAAGGCCACTGGCTAAGATGTATGTTATGCTGGTCATGTCTCTTTCAATCCAACTTCTCCCTAATCTCCTTATTCTAATCCCTTCCCTTGTATCTCTGATCCATGACAGATGGCTTTTTCTCTTTCCTTGATCTCATCATTAAATATTTCTTTCATCTCTGTCTATGCTGAAATCTGGCCTCCCTGAGGGCTGCGTCCCTGACAGCTTCACTGAGAGGCAGCTGAGCCTTCTCCACATGCCTTGGAGTCAGGAGGTAGAGTGAGCGTCCTCCCGCTCCCTGGGATTGCTCTGAGATCCTTACTCCACCCTCTCGTGCACAAAAGCAAGTTCCCTTGAAGTTACTATCATCCACCTCTACCCTCATTGTCATCAACAACCTACTCCTCATTTGTTCAAAGCTACTGAAGATTTAGGCATCAGTGGGCAGTCTTCCTCTCTAACCTGCTATGGATGAAAACCACGCCATTTTTGACCTTTTGAACTCTACTGACTCCTGCCCCATGTCGATAATCACATCCTAAAACTTGTCATCCTTGGGAACTACTTCCCTCCATCCCAACCTCACATTTCCTGGTCATGACGCGTAATCTTCCCATTCTCTCCATTTGTTATTCTCACTGCAGCTGCTCTTCAATCCATTTGTGATCTCTGCTCCCTCGTCCCTTCAACTGCCATCTCCATATCCTCTGTTGTCCCATCATGACCCCGAGGCAAATTTCTTTAGTCACTCTCTTGCTAAAGTCTTCAATTCCTCAGTGTCTTTCTTTCCATCCCTTCTCTCTGGAAAACTAATTTTGCAAATCTCCAACTGATTGCCTTTTCTGCTCCCACTCACGGGACTCTGAGTGCTACACATGAAGCTTGATGCCACACAAATTCACGTTCTCTAATTTCATGCAAGCTTCAAAAATGCCCTCAATTTATACGCTGTCTGAATCAGTTCTCTCCAACTTTTCTCATATCCCTCAAGCCCTCCTCTCTGCTAACTCCTCCTCCTGTCTATCAGGAGTGCATCTGTCTTCTTCCCTCCTGTAGAGAAAGAATGCTTTCATGGAAGATGTCTCAAATTTCCTGACACTCCTGCTCACAATTCCATTCATACATACCTCTGCTTCATCCTCTCTGCTCACAGCAGGAGAGTCAGAAAGTGTCCACTCTAATGCAAATCCCTATCCCTGCAAGATGGATCAGACAAGACCTGTGCTATGGGTTGAAGGGTATAGCCAACCTGCAGCGACCCACAGCACAAAGGGATTGGGGAGTCAATGCCTCAAGCTCACTTATCTCCTGTCCTCCCTTGTCTCTTGCTAGTGCTGCCCAATGACTGAACGCAGCAGGAAGCCCAAGGGCAAGGGAGCTCCATTGATACAATTGATAAAATTTCAATCTCCCAGGACACAGAGTAGAGGGGAGAATGATCTAGAAAGCCAGAAGAAAGCATCCAGCATATCCTCCTTCTTTAGAACTAAAAACCAAGAAGGATCTTGCACAGTTTATACTTCAGTGGGGTGTGGTCCCCAAAGCACACTTAGCATTCCCACTACTTCATGTGTAGAGGCAGGAGGCACAGAGAGGTGGACTAGGACCCTTGTTCCATAGTCTTCTGTATATCAGGGCCTCTAGCTGGGAAAGAGCTCAGCATTCTCTCAACAGTGCCTATAAAAGGGAAGACAACACTCTTACACTTTTTCCCTTGCCTACCTGTCCAAATATTAGGTTGGTGCAAAAGTAATTGCGATTTTGGACCATGAATTTTAAATCATTGTAATTAGGCTCAACACATCTTTATTAATCAAAATAGGAAGCTTTGCAATCAACACATTTTTGCCAATGAGAAATAAGTCAGTTTATTCCTGTAGCATAAAAATCTGTGCTTCAGGATTCAAGGAACTCTTGGAAAGCATTTTCTGCATCCTGCTGGTTGTGGAAGCGTTTTCCCTGCAAAAAGTTGCCAAGGCGCTTGAGAAGTGGCAGTCGGTAGGTGAGAGGTCAGATGAACATGACGGATGAGGCAAAACTTCGTAGCCCAATTTGTTCAGTGTGTAGTTGGGTGTTGTCATGGAGGAGAATTGGGCCCTTTCTGTTGACCAATGCCAGCTGCAAGCATTGCAGTTTTTGCTGCATCTCATCAATCTGTTGAGCATACTTCTCAGATATAATGATTTTGCCAGGATTCAGAAAGCTGTAGTGGATCAGACCAGCAGCAGACCACAGTGACTATGACCTTTTTTGGTGCAAGTTTGGCTTTGGGAAGTGCTTTGGAGCTTCTTCTCAGTCTAACCACTGAACTGGTTGTCACCGTTGTCATATAAAATCCACTTTCACTGCACGTCACAATCCAATCAAGAAATCGTTCGTTGTTTTTGTGTATAATAAGAGAAGACGACACTTCGAAATAATTTTTTTTGATTTTCGGTCAGCTCATGAGGTACCCACTTACTGAGCTTTTTCACCTTTCCAATTTGCTTCAAATGCTGAACCACCACAGGATGATCGACGATGAGTTCTCCGGCAACTTCTCTTGTAAGAGAAGCTTTGATGATTGCTCTCAATTGCTCATTGTCAACATCCGATGGCCATCCACTGTGCTCCTCATCTTCAAGGTTCTTGTTTCCTTTGCAAAACTTCTTGAACCACCACTGCACTGTGCGTTCTTTAGCAGTTCCTGGGCCAAATGCATTGTTGATGTTGCGAGCTGTCTCTGCTGCTTTACAACCCATTTTGAAATCAGGTGAGAAAATCACTCGAATTTGCTTTTTGTCTAACATCATTTCCATAATCCAAAATAAATACCAAATAAACAGCAAGTAATAAATCATTAACAAAAAAACATAAAGCGAGAAATGCGCATTAAAATGATGTATAGCATAACCACATTTATTTAAGAATGTATTCCAATAGCAAAGAGCAAATTTCAACAATGTTAAAACCACAATTACTTTTGCACTAACCTAAATAGCTCCTGTTAGCTGACATTCTACAGCTCGGTCACACGGCCCCTTTTCTTCAATCAAGTGTCTCCTATGGAAACACTTTCACTCCTCCACATGGAGGGGTACCCCCAGAGGACTTCACCCATGGTTCAGAAGGCTCAAGTTAGGTCAATAATTAGTATTTACCTAAGGGCCCTTTCTGAGACCACCTGCCCCATCACCTACGGTGGAGAGCTGGACTGAATGGATGATGAACTCAGAGAGGTAAGATGAAGACATTTCCCATCTTTTCCTACGTAGACGACTTAACTCCTCCTAGCTCTTCCTTGCTCTAGATAACAGCAGCCTCATTTATTGCAGCAAAAGATTGCTTTTGATGATAAGCATGTGTGCTTTTATTTGTCATAAAAATTAATCTATATTCAGTCATTGTGTGTAAGAAGTTAAACCAGAAAGTCTTCCCGGTCCTAAGCCTAGTTACAAACAAATATGTATGAGCTATGTTGACACCATGCCTTAAACATATTGTAGTATGATGGGGAAGATGAATATTTGCTCTTCTGATTTAGATTTGAGGTTAGAGTGGGTAGGTTTGTGCCAAAGTTGGCCAGTCTGAATTGCAAACAAATGGCCTTCGGTGAGATCAGACCTGATAAGGAAATGAAGTCACCCAGCCAAAATGAGCTGAGCCTTACGAGAGGCTTCCTCGATGCTTCTGTGTATATAGGCAAATTACTCACCCAGATGGCTCCTAGGCCACTGCACTGGCTGAGCCTCTGCCTGCTATTTTTGAGCTAGCCGTTTATCACAACTAGGGCTTTATTAAAAATGTACCCTCCACTCTTCAGAGAACAAATATGAAAATCTGGTTTCTGAGGAGATCAGAACCATTTATTTTTGAAGTTGGCAGCACTGGCTGTGAACACTGCTCCGGGATGGATCTCTTCTGTGCAAAGAGGAGTTATATATTTTTCAAAACAAGCTCTTCTCCTTTCATCCACAAGAAATAATGAAATATTAAATACGGCATGAAAAATTAGAATGTTTTGAAAGGGAAAGAGAAAGCAAATCACACACCTTGATTAGAAATCACCGCAGGAAGCCTGTCTGATAACAGGAAAGAGAAAGTTGTTGGGACCAGGGCCCTCTGATCACTCCATCTGTCCCCTGGCTTCCCCGCGGGGCTGGCCGCCCCGCACTGGGTGACTGCACTAGCTGTTCCAGCCGTGAGGGAAACAGGAGCAGATGGGGCATCTTTGGAGTGGCTGCCCAAGTCCGGCCAAGACCCTCTCATTGAACACTAGGACAACTAGTTGAGAAATGAGAAAACCAGCCAGTTAGCTAGTTATCTGCTTGGAATGAGAGAAGGCTTAAAATTAGAAAGACATGGGTATCAATCCCAGCTCAACCACTTTTTGACTATGTGGTCTTGAAAAAATTACTTACCTGCTCTGAAATCTATTGTCACATCAAAGAAAGTAGAAAAAAATAGTATCTATTATCCACCTGGGGGGATTGATTGTGATCATTAATGTAAAGCATCTGGCTTAGAGTAGAGATTTATTATAATGACAGTAGCAAACACTTCAGTTGTGCTTATGTTGTGCCAGACACTCTTCCAAGCACTCAATTCGTTTAATCCTAAAATGATCATATGACAGTGGTACTATTTTTGCCTCTGCTTTATAGATAAAGAAACTGAGGCACAGCAAGTTTAAGTAACTAGCTTAGCACACACCCCTCTTATGTGGGCAGAGCCAGGATTCATGCCCAGGTAGTGTGGTCCTGGGTCTGCATCTCTACCCCAGTGCACATCAGAAGAGAAGAGTCTCTGTGAATTAAGGTTAATTTTCCCCTACCCATAGGAACAATATGATTTTCTTCCCACAGATATTAGTGTTATTTTTGCTTGGACATGATCCTTATGAATTTGAGAGTGCATCTCAGACTCTGGATTTCTGTTTCTGCAGGAAATGCCCTTCCTTTGTACTGCCTAAGAAATCTAATACCCTTGCAATGGATGACATTTAGCTTAAGTCCATCACGTTCCAACAGAAACCAGTTGATTTCATTACATCAGAGTACAGTGGACAGAAAACTGGTTGTTTAGATATTTCTGATTTTCATTGGGTTGGCAGGAATTTGTGAAGACGTTTTAAAGCTGGAGATTCACAGACCATCAGGATGCAATCTCAGATGTCATCAATAAACTCAGGCATCAGTTGTCAATCAACAGCCGCTGTTGAGTAAAAATTGAATCATTGTCACCTTCGTGGGTTAAAACAAAAGGACACCATGTTAAATCATGATCTTAGCTTGTCCTGATTTATGTATTAGTCTTGTTCTACATAAATTGGTGTGTTTTTTAAATATGATATGGCAGTCGTCAATAAACATTTATGAGTGTTTGAACTAACTGAAAGCTGCATAAAAAATTAATTTGGTAAATAAATTAAATTTTAAATTCATAGGAAAATGTACTAGTTTGTAAAAACATTTTGTGAAAATGGAGGCTTCTTCTCTCATGGAATATGGAATATGTTCTGGTTAATGTACCTATTCAATACCTTCAAATTTTGGTTTGATGGGGTTTCTTAAAATGGATTGTGTAATATATACACATATATATCAATAGCAACAGTGAAACAGGACATAATCCTGAGTCCTTGAAGGGCATTGAGGTTTCAGAATGAGGTTCTTATGGGCATCACATTTGGTTTTTCCTGCGGTATCTACCTGAGAGTTGTTGGCAGTAATCCAACTGTAATCAGACACCATCTGTGACTGCTTTTCTGTTTAACATCAAAACTTCACTGAATATAAATACTCCCCTGCCTCCCTTCACCACCCCCTGCCTTCTTCCTGCCCCCCAACAGACTTCAGGGTTGCTCTCTTATCAATTTATTCCCACCTGAGAGGCATCCAGGTAACAACATAATGGCAAGTTGAGCTTTCCAAGTATCCAAGTGTAAACCATACAGTCGTATATCAGTGGAGATATGAGCATGACCTAGGGCAGAAAACAAACTTAAATTCTTGAACTAGGTTTATCAAGAATTCAGCCTGACAGCAATTTTATGTTTCTAGTTACAGCCGATATTGCAAACATCGGATCAGCACTAAAACCACACAGATACAATGGCATCTGAGGGAGTGTGCGGATGATTTCCACCCACATGTATTTCAGTTATCAGAAGATCCTCTCTTTATCTGCTGTGATGATTCCAATACTATATGCACTTGTAGTGCCAAATTTACATAAAGAAAGGAAAGAAATGAGATGAGGTTGGGACTTCAGCAGAATGGCTGCAGAGTAGGAGAGATTGGAATCGATCTACCGGACTCAAAAATAACTGTAGCTCTACGAATATATGCATTTTGCATTCAACCCTTAAAAAGATGCGTTTAAATTCTTCTCTGTGACAAACACATTTTCTTTTCTTTAAATGTTTAATCAGCACAGTTTTCCTGCTCAGCTAAGGTATAGCAGTACATCTGAGTAGAGGGAAAATATAGTGTTGAGAGGTGATTCCTTTGCCCTTCTCCTGGCAGGAAGGCAGCTGATGTACAGGTTACTACGTTTAGTCATCTTTATTTTTCCAAGCACAGGATGAGCTAAATAAAACACACACCCGAACATAAAATGAAATAGAAAAGAAGAACTGAGAGGATTGGAGAACTCATTGCCTATTTTAAAAAAAGGTGTTTGGTCTGCGTGGATGTGGAGGGAACCTACAGAAAGATGGGGGGCCTGTCATGACAGGGAAGGGGACACCCATGGAAACTCAGGCAGTAAGGAACAGGCTTGGGTTGGTGGATGTGAGGAAAGAGGGACACAAAGACAGGGAAATGACCAGCAGGCTTGCGAAAGATGGAAAGATGGAAACAGTATGGATGTAGGGATCATCTGCAATAAAGGGGCAGTCAATGCCTTAGGGAGTTCTGTTTGCTTATGTTCTTATATCGTATTATATTTAACATCAGGATTTTCTAAACAGGTTAATTTACTTTTGAAAAAGAAAGAAAGAAAAGAGGCCAGGCGGTGGCTCACGCCTGTAATCCTAGCACTCTGGGAGGCTGAGGCCGGAGGATTGCTTGAGGTCACGAGTTTGAGACCAGCCTGAGCAAGAATGAGACCCGTCTTTACTAAATAGAAAAAATTAGCCAGGCGTGGTGGCACATGCCTGTAGTCCCAGCCACTCAGGAGGCTGAGGCAGGAGAATTGGTTGAGCCCAGGAGTTTGAGGTTGCTGGGAGCTAGGCTGATGCCACGGCGCTCTAGCCTGGGCAACAGAGTGAGACTCTGTCTAAAAAAAGGAAAAGGAAAGCAAGAATGTACATTCTAATTCAAGACAGATTGATCACACAAGATCACTTCCCTCCCTCTAGAGACTATATTAAAATGTTTAAAAAAATTTTATTAAAGAGTGGAAAGAGAATAGGGAGGGGGAGACCACTAGATGAGAGACTTCAAGAAATTTCTGGAAGATGGGAAGTGATGGAGACATGTAGACAGATAAAAATAGTGGAAAATCCACAGTCAAAATGTGCTGTGGGACTTTGCCATGGGAGAAGGCCCCTGCCTGCCTGGGGCACTAAGGCCAGGAGTCATGAGAACGATGAAAGAGAAGAAGTAAGCAGAAGAGGTCAAAAACACACACTGGGGAAAAGAATCCTTATTCAACAAATGGTGCTGGGAAAACTGGATAGCCACATGTAGAAGACTGAACCAGGATCCACACCTCTCACCTCTCACAAAAATCAACACACAGTGGATAACAGACTTAAACCTAAGTCATGAAACTATAAGAATTCTAGAAGAAAATATTGGAAAAACTCTTATAGACATTGGCCTAGGAAAAGAATTTATGAAGAAGATCCCAAAGGCAATCACAGCAACAACCAAAATAAATAAATGGGACCTGATCAAATTAAAAAGCTTCTGCACAGCCAAGGAAACTATCATGAAAGCAAACAGACAACCTACAGAATGGAAGAAAATATTTGCATGTTACACATCCGATAAAGGGCTGATAACTGGAATCTATATAGAACTCAGGAAAATCAGCAAGAAAAAAATCAAATAATCCTGTCAAAAAGTGGGGTCAGGACATGGACAGAAACTTTTCAAAAGAGGATAGAATAATGGCCAAGAAACATATGAACAAATGCTCAACATCTCTAATCATCAGGGAAATGCAAATCAAAACCACAATGAGATATCACTTATCTCCAGTGAGAATGGCCTTTATCAAAAAGTCCCAAAACAATAAATGTTGGTGTGGATGTAGAGAAATAGGAACACTCATACACTGCTTGTGGGACTGCAAATTAGTAAACCTCTGTGGAAAGCAATATGGAGATACCTCAAAGAGCTGCAAGTAGAACTACCATTTGATCCAGCAATCCCATTACTGGACATCTACCCAAATGAAAAAAAGACATTCTATAAAAAAGACATCTGCAGTCAAATGTTTACAGTAGCACAATTCACAATTGCAAAGAAGTGGAAACAACCCAAGTGTCCATCAGTACATGAGTGGATTAATAAAATGTGGTATATGAATACCATGGAGTTCTACTTGGTTGCAAAAAGCAATAATGATATAGCATCTCTTGTATTATCCTGGATGGAGCTGGAACCCATTCTACTAAGTGAAGTATCCCAAGAATGGAAAACAAACACCACATGTACTCACCATCAAATTGGTATTAACCAATCAACACTTAAATGCACATATAGTAATAACATTCATCAGGTGTTGGGCAGATGGGGGGAGGAGGGGATGGGTATATATACATCTAATGGGTGCGGAGTCCACTGTCTCTGGGATGAAGCTCTGACTCGGGTCAGACAAGGGGAATATACGTCACCTAAATATTTGTACCCCCGTAATATGTTGAAATAAAAAAGAAGAAGAAGAAGAAGAGGCCAAAGAGGGGAGTATCTTTTGAAGGACTGTACCTGGAAGTCCCATTTGCCCCATGAACATGGCAGAGTTGAAGAGAGCCTGACCATTAGCTCCAGTATCCTTCTCTAAAGATAGTAAATAAACCAGGGAAAGCCATGCCCACTTTCAAAAGCCTTTTGAAGGCATTCCTCTTTCTGCCATTTGGGTACCATTAAATCTGTTGGGCAGCTCTATACCCACTGGCCATAAAGTTGGTCTTTCAAAATGCCCCGCCTTCCTACACAGACCTTCCAGGTAGACTCCCCAGGCAAGGAGGAAAAAAAAATCTTCTTACTGAACAGAGGAGGAAGCACATATACCTTCCTCACTGATGTGTATTATCCAAGGAGGATCAAACACATGAGGAAAAGCAATAGTATCAAAGAGGAGGACCACAATTATCAGATAAAATAGATATAATTCGGAAAATAGAAGAGTACTTTAAGAAAATCCTCCGTACCCTCAAAGAGAGTTGAGAGATACTGTATTCATAAAATAGAATCAGTGAAATGGGAACATGGAACAAGTAAGAGGCCTAGAAATTAAGAATAATGGCTATAAAAGCAGGGGAAATCTATGAAACATGGAGAAAAATATGAAGAGAAGATAAAAAGGAAAGAAATGTAAAACATAGAGTCTTAAGTCAAAAAGTCCACCTTCTGAGTAATGAGGGTCCGAGAACAATAGATCTTAATAATAAAAGAAGTGTGTATTCATTTGCTAGGGCTACTATAACAAAATACCATAATCTAAATGGTTTAAACAACAGAAATTTATTGTCTCACAGTTCTGGAGGCTGAAAGTCTGAGATTAAGGTGTCACTGGAGTTGTTTCCATCTGACGGCTGTGAGGGAGGACATGTTCCACGCCTACGTCCTGGTTTCTGCTGGTTTGCTAGCCATCTCTGGTGTTCCTTGGCTTGTAGTAGCATCACCCCATCTCTGCCTTCATCTGCATTGGCATTCTCTCTATGTGCCCCTCTGTCTCTGTGTCCAGATTTCCCCTTTTAATAAAGATTAAAATCCCACCCAATAACACATCTTACCTTGCTCATCTGCAAAGACCCTGTTTCCAAATAAGATCACATTCATAGGTGCTGGGGTTAGAACTTTAACTTGGGGGCCACAATTCAATCCATAATAGGGTGAAAATTCTTTTGAACATTAATTAAAAATTGTTTTTACCAAAGATATAGACACAAGTATTCCAAATTAAAAGACATATTGAGGGGCAAATGAGATGAATAAAAAAAGGTGCCAGTCTAGAGACATCTTCATGGAATTTCTGAACTAGAAATTTCCCAGGCTTCTGCTGACCTTGAAGAGTAAGAATCAGACTGGCACAAGATTTCTTTTCATTATCAGTGGATGTTAGAAGACAATGAAGAAATGTTTTTAAAGTACTGAAGGAAGATGATTTTCAAACTAGAATTTTTCTTTTTTCAAAATTGAGGTATGCTACACATAGTGAGATGCACAAATCCTCAGTGTACAGCCTGATGAATATTTGTCTGGGTCGCCACCACCCAGATCAAGATATAGACTATTTCTATTATTCCAGAAATTTCCCTCATGCTCCTTCCCAGGCAATACCCACCACTCCCCACCCACCCAGATAATCAATATTCTGACTTATATTGCTGTAGATTTGCTTTCCTTGTTCCTGAACCTTAAATAAATGTAATCATATAGTACATTCTTTTTATGGCTGGCTTCTTTTACTCAATATAATAGTTTTAATTTCATCCACACTGTTGGATGGATCAGTAGTTCATCCTTTTCTATTGCTTAGTAATATTCTGTCACTCTAGCATGATTTGTGTATTCATTCTCCTTTTGATGGACACTGTCTTGTTTCTAGTTTGAAGCTGTGGTGATAAAGCTACCAAACAGTGTCACACTAGTGTTTGAGGAGTAATCATTTCTTTTGAATATATACCTAAGATTGAAATTTCTGGGTCACAGGTAGATGTATGCTTAAATTTATGATAAACTGCTGTCCAGTATTCCAAAGAATTCCATCCTCTCATCAGCAATGTATTCTGAAGTACCAAGTGCTCTGTATCTTCTCCAGTACTTGATATTATCAATCTTTTTAATTTAAGCCATTTTTATTAGTGCATAGTGACATCTCATTTTAGGTTTACTTTGGTTTTCTCTGATGAGCATTGATATTGAGCAACTTCTTACCTATATCTTAGTCATTTGGTTATATTCTTTGTGACATTCCTGTTCAACTATTGGCCCATTTTTAAAAAATTCAATTGCTTGTCCTTTTCTTATTGAATTTTAGAAGTTTTTTATATAATCTGAATTTTGGTCTTTTTTCAAATGTATGTACTCCAAATATTTTCTTCTAGTCTGTGGCTTGTTTTTTTACTTCTTACTTTAATTTGGAATTCTATACTCAGCCAACCTTTCCAGCGACTATGAGGAAACGTAAAGACATTTTTAGATGTACATGTCTTAGAGCCTCTTAAGATTCTTTCTTAGGAGATTATTTTGGGATGTCCTTGAAGAAGACAAGGGGAGAAGGGGGCAGATTGGCAGTCAAGAAAGAAGGATACATAAAGTTCAGGAAAGAGTGGATCCCAGGAAGACAGTGAAAGGATGTATAAACATGTTTACATGTATAACATGCTTAAAGAGTGACCACTCTTTTGTGGAACAGGGAAATGCAGAGTTCAGGGAGAGACATCTCCGGGGGAAAAGGAGGACTCCTTCCTTGCACAGGGCACTATGATCCAAAGTCTAGAAAAGCTTGAGGATAAGGTGAGGGTACATCTTTCTTCTATCAAGAAGAAAAAAGAGAGCAATTATAGATTTCAGGAAAAGCAAAAGGTTTTGGAAGAATTTACGGTTCAGATATTAAGAAATAAAATATGTCACAATTTTTTATGTGTTTTTTAACGATTTCTTTATTTGTACTCCTTTTAGTGGACGTTTGTTACAGTGGCGAAAACAGATTGTATTCGGTAACTACTGATAGGAGGGAAGCTGAGCTCCATCCTCACTTGCAGAGTGGTGAGGAGGCATTTTAAAGGGAAAATGACAGAGTAGGAATGAGGAAGAGGAGCGAGAGGGGCTCCAGCAGAGTTAGGAAGAGAAAAATTGTAAAAAGTGTGGTTAGTCCATGTGAAACCCATGTGGGTTTGCTGAATGGCATATTCAAAGTTACAATAGTAACAAAAGAACAAAATATATACTGCCTCATACTTATACATCTTCCTCCACTCCTTCACAAGGCCAGGTTTACAGCTCTTGACCTTGGCTAAATCCCTGGAAAGCAGCTGGGTGCGGTAGTGCACGCCTGTAATCCCAGCTACTTGGGATGCCAAGGTGGGAGGATCACTTGAGCCCAGGAGTTCAATCCCAGCCTGGACAACATAGTGGAATCCGGTCTCTGTAAAAAAAAAAAAAATCCCTGGAAAGAATTTTTTACAGTGTCTCTCAGTTCCAATCTTTGCAGCGCACTGGCCTTTCTTGCCTTAGGTCCACATACCCGGAATGCAGGCTAGTCAGGGAGGCGAGTTTGAACAGAAGAAGTCGGTGCCTTACTCCAGCTCTCCATGTTCAGTGAGTACTGTGGCAGGACCCAGGAGCTGACTTGCCTCTGAAAAAGGAATGTTTCACATTCGAGGTGAAACATGAACTTCAGAGGCATTCATGCTGAAAGGGCCTGCATGGCTGAGTGAAACAAAGATGAACTGGCATCATTTGAAACAATTTCTTTGAGTTGCTAAACTATCTGTTAAGAAATATGAAAATACCTAGCAAACCTCAATATCACCATGCTCACCTTTTTTTAACTTTACCCCGAGAAAAAGGAGCTTGTTGCATTGATCAATTTTATACTTTAGGGATTTGGATGCATATGGCTAAAAAAAAAATTAAAAATTAAAAAAATTAAAAAACCCTGGAAAGTTGGAAAGTGTCGGGCAAGAAACAGAAAGCTTTTACAGAAAAAGGAAGTGGGAGATGGAGAGATTTGAGGACTTAGCTGAGATCCAGATATGGATAAATTTTTAATACATAGATTAGTATCCACTTAATCCCACCAAGCACCCTTGTTACACTGTGATGCCTCTTCTCTCGTTCTTGTCAATGATCGGCCATGGTGGCCAGAGGTAAGTGATTCGATTTCTATTGGCCCACTTTAGAAATGATTTTTATTCTCTCCATCTAGAAAACCTTAAACAATTACTTTAAAAATTTTGAAAGGAAGGCTGAAACAACAGACATCAGAGAGAATGTATAAAGATTCTAATGAAGTGGGGTAAGAGAAAAAGTTTTGCAGATGGAAGGCATAATCCCATGAAGAATAAGAGGCACAAGAGAAACTCTCATATTGGAATGCATCTGAAGTGGATCGCGAATGCATCTGTACATTTAAAAAAATCATTTTTAAGGTGTGAAGTTCTTTAATAACATGCTAATACTTTAAAAAAACCTGATCGAACCTAGTAAAATCCATCCCATGAGGTTGGTTAGAAATTTAGCCATTTTACCAAATTAATTACAATTTTTATTAAACCTTTTTGATTGGGGGGAAAAAGCCCATATATGATACAAAACAAAAGGTCACGTGGGTATGCTGATACATGCCATAGGATTTTGGAAGGATCTGTAAGAAAGCAACAAGAATTGCCTCTAAGAAGGGGAATAGAGTCACTAACAGAGGAGTGGAGAGACTTACATTTCAGTAAATGCTATTTGAGTCTTTTGAATTTTGTACCATATGCATGAATTACTAGTTCAAAAATTTTAAACATAAAATTTATTTTTAAAATTAAAACAACTCTGGCTGAGTTTTTAAAAGTTACGTTCGTGATAACTTTTGTGGTTATTATGTCCTGATATATTTTGGTGAAATTTCTAGAGTCATTTTGTCAGGCCAGTTTATTTTTTATTTATTTATTTATTTGAAACAGAATCTCACTCTGTTTCCCGGGCTAGAGTGTCACATTTTATTTTATTTGTATAAATTTAAGGGGTATAAGTACAAATTTGTTACATGGATATATTGCTTAGTGGTGAAGTCTGGGCTTTTAGTGTATCTATCGCCTGAATAATATACATTGTACCCATTAAGTAATTTCTCATCACTCACCCCTCTTCCACCCTCCCATAGTTCCTGGTCTCCAATGTCTGTCATTCCACTCTCTTATGTTCATGTGTACACATTAGTTAGCTCTCACTTATAAGTGAGAACATACAGCTTTTGTCTTTCTCTTTCTGAATTGTTTCACTTAAGATAAGAGCCATGGGCCACTCTGGCACCAAGCTGCTTTGTTTTGTTATTTGCTGTAGCTGTGACAATGTGGTATGCAAGGCCCCCAGAAGAGAACTCTGCACCGTAGTCACTGGCAAAGTGCTGCCTTGAGAAGCTTTGTTTTAAGCCATGTTTTTCCAATAAAAATTGGCTTCATGCTTCACTATCTTTTTTTTTCCTCTTAAGTCCATACAAATGTCAAAATTGCATTCACCTTTCCAACTATAAAGTTAACATGACCAGCAAAAGGGGAAACTGTTTGCTTCCCAAGACTTGCCTTTACTATGGATTTTTCAAGCATGAAGCTTTTAATAAACCCTCTGCATGCAGTATTTCATTTCCTTCAGACGAGACGCTACCTCACGGCCTCCACATGCCCTCCCCTTTGCTCACAGCAGCTGCCATGCCATGTGGAACCTGCCCAGGGTGGCGTCCAACCTCCCATGTGGAACTCCACATGTTTTAAGAAAAGAGATACACTAATTAAATTTTTTTAAAGTGGCATGTGTAGCTGCTTCCCTCTAAAACAACAAAGTTGCGTGTTTATGCAATTATAGAGCCTAGCTGGGTACCTGAGCAAAGGCCACCAATGCTACAGGGACTACAAATATTGAAGAACACTGCTGGAGAGGATTTTGAAGCTTTGGGACTTGGCACTGTTGGAATAGCACATCTTTTCTCTTTCCTGCTTTCTTTTTTTGGACTCCCCAAACAACCAAGACGATTTTTCTTCTTGGATCAAATGTGGAATTTAGAGATGAATCTCTAACCCTTTGGACATCAGTTTTTTAATGAGCATTGGGTGGAGTAGGGTGAGTGTTTCCAGAGACAACTTGCCAAGAAAGGTGGTAAATCAGCATTTTTACAATCCACCATGAGAGTTTGAAAAGGCGAGAACTTAAATAATTCTGCTGGGAATTACAACTCTTGCTGTAATTGCATGCTGGGGACCTACTACGAGAAGCAGCCTTTTATTTATTCCTCTGGTCACCTCTTTTGTCTGTTCGGATCAGCAGGGACTGAGCTGCGTGCTGCCTGTGATGCATCCAGGATCCAAGGCTGTCAAATGCACCATCTGTGTAACGTGGGCAAAGATATTGTTTATCCTCTCCCAGTACTGCTTTTCTTCTGTTCTGGAGGTTGGGCAGAAGAATCTGAAAGTCGTGGAGTGGGTTGAGAGGTGGGAAAAGAGTGTAGGGATGGCTGTCCTGGTAGTGGCACCTTTGTGTGCGTTTTTGGCCCTGGCAAAAACATCAGGGTTTGCTTCACCTTGGGTGGGGCCTAATTTTGGTTCTTTAAAATAAGCAGCAAGTCACAAAAGTCCAGGACATGAAGAGACTTATCAGAGACTTAGTAACTCTCCAAAGTGTTTGCTACTTCCCTTTAATCCTTTAGCTCTCTGGGTATAAGATTCTTTCTTTTGTTACTGTTATTTTTCTTTTCTTTTTGATCAGATGTGGACCAACCATCTTCTTTTGAGGGAAGAGAGGATTTAGCAACAACCTCATGTCTGCCTCAAAGTGAGGGTGACTGAGGACAGAGCCTTTTGTCCCTTTTGGCTACTTCTCTTTAGGGGTAGAGGGTGGGGAGTATGTAGAGGCAGAAATGATTGGCAGTGCTGTTGAAAACACATCAACTGTTTTTGATGTGGCTCCCCTGGGCAGGTCCCTCTCTTTTCTTCAGCTCAGTCATTAAACAATAACAGAGCCTCAGTTTGGACTGAGAAACTTCTCCCACGAAATTTGCAAGCATCATGTGTTCTGTTTATTGCAACAGTGTGAAATTCATCTTTCTGAGAAAGGTACGTGCAGACATCACTGTGCCTTTACTTCAGCAGAAGAGAGAACAGTTAAAATTTACTATTCCTATTTGTTTCCCAAAAGAGGGGGAAAAAATACTGATTTTACAGCAAGTACGCCATATTTCATGGGATATAATGTCATTGACTATAAGAACCACCATTATTTTATAGATTACCAAGAAGGAAAAAATTGCTGTCACTTAAATTTACATAACATCCTTCTCTCATTTAGAGATTTTATTTTCTACTTATTGAAAGAGCTATTTTAGACTTATTTAGGCATAGATTTTTATGATACAGTACTCTTGTGCATTCTGAAAAAGGAAAACACAAGCAAATTAGATTGGTTAAGACGTTTCTAAAACTTCTTTACATTTGGAAACTGACTCTCCAGAAAACTTTTTGATTAAAACAGTAAATATCGTGATTTTTCCACATGCAGTTGTCCTTTGCATCCTCATGAGTGTTGGTGATGTGGCATTTCTTTAAAAAGTGCTCCAACCCTCCTTTCCAGGGATTCCATGCAAACGCCTGACACCCACCTTACTACTTTGGATGCATGTCCACACCATGGCAACCACATCCTGACTGCTACCTGACCGACAGGGATTAGGAGATGCCTCCCCACTTCAGAGATGTAAAACACGGGGGAGGGGGGAATCTGTGTGTTAAAGCGGACACCATGCCCTACAGATTGGGCTTTGGCAAAGGTATCCCATGTTACTATGATAATTTTGGAGGGCCATGTACTGATCTTATACCTTGATAGGCCACGATATCCCAATCCAACTGTGGGATTTGTTTGTTCATTTATTCATCCATCTATGTACCCAGCCATACAGCACATGTATTGAAAGCCCACTATGTCCCAGGTATAATGGTAGGTACTGACAGCCCACAGATAGTTAACATGGGGTCATGACCTTTATGAAACTGCAACGAAATCAAGAAACAGACTTAAAGCCAGTAGTTACAATATGGTATCATCAGTGACACAGTAGAGATATGTCATAGGTACTTGATACAAAGAATCTTTGCTTGGGTGAACTGAACAGAGAGGAGACCAAGACTTGCTGCTGAGATCCCAGCAAGGATGTTCCTGGTGGAGGAAACAGCTTGCCCTCTCTAAAAGCAAGTCGTACACATTTATTAGCCGTACACATTTATTAGCCACATCGTACTCAGCTAGAGAGAGCATTGTGTTGTTAGAATCACCACTGTCCATCCCCATCCCTGACTGGTGCTGTTGTGTTATTTGCAAAGCCTAATCAGGCCCATCACCTTGGTAGACCTCTCAAGCTTGGAGAACTAGCCTTAAACAGGAGACATGCTCTAACTTCAACAGCAAACCACTGGAAAGCAGAGAAGAAGCTGGAGACATGAGGGCCAGAGTCAACAGGGCTAACCCAAGTCTGCAGTGGCCTCAGAAAAAGTTAAGCCACAGTGCACATGGCAGTAGACCAGGGGCGTGTGACCCTGGGGCTGACACTCAAGGGATGATGATAGCATTTGCTGGCAGACACAGTTATGACTAGCCAGCCAGCAGCATTGTCTTTGCAGTGAAATCCAGTCAACAACTGCGAAGGAAAAACAGGTCCTTCGCTACAACCAGGGGAGGAGTCACACCTTAGTCATCGGGGTTCCACAGAAGTTCCAAGCTGGGGAAACTGGAACAAACTTAAGGGGTCAGGGTAGAAATCCATCCTGAGAAAACTCAAGAGGACTTCAAGAGAAGTATTGTTCAATGGGCTTCCTCAAGTCAATAGGTTATTCCAGGAACACAGGCTTCACATTGCAAGACTAATGCTAACCCCTGCCCTCTGCTTGCCATCTCTTCCTCCAGGGATTAGGAGACCTCTGAGAGACTCCCAGGCCGGCTCAGGATTGGTCCAGAGAATTCCTTGAACTAAACCTACAAGGAGAACACACTTAGTCCTCAAAGCTAATGAAAAATGATACTCATATTTTTCAAACAGAACTGAGATTCCTAGATGATAAATAACTGCCTAAATTTATTCAGCTAATTAGGAGTGGGGCTTGAACCCAAGCTTGCTGATTCCAAACTCCTTAAGAGGCACATTGATATTTCATAGGAAGGGAGACTCCTTCTCCTTTGGACTTATCAGCCTCTGGCCAAAGGGAAAATAGAACTTTCCCCAAGTTTCTTTTCCCCAGTGACAGGAACATAAGAAGAAATATTTGTGGGCCCCACCTGCAATTCCTTCACTACTAGAGAGAGCAATTTTTTTTGGTCTGAGCTTGACTTTCATGGGGTCACTGCATTGCGAGCAGATGAGTGTCAGTGACCAGTGCTTTTTCCTGTGTCTGGCGTCAGGTGCCTTGCTCACAATTTACTTCCTGTGTTCTTCCCTGGAGGTTTCTATTGTCAAGAAGTAGGGCCACCTGAGCAGGCTCTTGTCCCACCTCACAGAGGCAGGCTGCACTGGGGCCCTTGCCCCCATAGACGGAAGCCACCCCTCTATCTGTTGCCCTGTTTCATCTCACATGAAGTCCCCCTATCAGTTAATAGGCCAGGCTAGTGGGGGCTGGATAGCCTAGGCAGCTAAACAGTAGGCATTGGAGACAACTACATGATTTTTTTAAACTTCTTTCTTCTTTCCTTGTCACTGGCACTGTTGGCTGTGTTTTGATTTGGCTTTCCAATGAGGTGGAAGTGAGGAGTGTGTTGATACAGGCCGAGACCTTATTTAAGACTCTACAAAGAGGAGTCCAGATTGGTGAGGATTTTCTTAGTGTTGGGCTATATTTACTTCTGTGTTTAATATAGTTAGCATAAAATTTGGAAGAGAGAAAAAGTAAGTAACAGAATTTGAGCCTGAAAACACAAACTCACCCTTGAAGCCCTAATAACAGCACCATCTGTGATCAATAGTAGGTACTCAATCAACGGTATAATAGGTACTCAGTAAATGTTGGATTATATAATGAAATTCAGGTGCCTGTGTAATATTACTGTGTTTCTTCATCTATAGAGCTCGTTAATTTTCACATTTTCTCATCAATTAGTCCAAGGACCTCTTTTACCTTGTCCTAGAAACTAAGAGTTGCCATTTAGCATATGTTAATTCAGTTTCCACATGAAGCAGCAATATTTCTAAAGCACACCATAGACTACTATGAGTTATTTTCATTCACCAGAATCCAAGATGAACAGTATATCTTCTGCCTTTTGACAGCAATTGTTTATTTGGGAGAATGTTTTCTAGGGTAATGTGGCATGAAAATAAAATTAGGATAATCAGAAAGTTTTGCACACTAAAGAGAGGCAGCCAATGCAGAGTTAAAAGGAAGCAATGAGTCACACTACCCTTTGGAAAACAATTCCTAAAACTGACTTGTAAAATGCCAACTAAAGAGACATTTAGCTAAAAAATAACAGTTTCATCTGATTAGAATTTTTGGCATGATATGCAATTATTTTCTATGATTAGTGCTTCCTACATTAAAGAAGTTTCTTTTGTTTTCATGAGAGCATTTTTGAAAGAAAAAAGAAACAGAAGTATTTTCTCTGTAGCAATGTCTTCTTAAAAGAGCCAAAATGTTTCTTTAATTTAACACAATACCTCAGGTTGAAATTTTCGAGTTGGAAAGAAACACTTCCTCCAGTGATTTAGGTGCTTTCACAATGCAAAGTTGTTTGACCAAATATATGTTTCCAAAAAACTGAGACTTTACAGTCTACCAAGAAATCACTTTTCTCATTTACCTAGGTGATAATAAATGATTGATTCAACTTAACTTTGTACTTTTGATCTGTGGTTTGATGTTGTATAAATTCAAAATTAATTAAGGAAAAAGATCCCCAGGGCTGTGAAATCTCCTCTGAATATATAACTGGTTAATTTACTATGTGGCTTTGGACAAGTCAATTAAATTTGTTAGGCCTTAGTTTCCTCATTTGTAAAAGTAAGGGATTGAGCTAGAAGGCCCTGTTGCAGATCTATTTTTGTTTTATTTCTCTTTCCTTGCCCTCCTTGCACCACTTATTTTGCTTTAGAAAGGAAGGCTGTATTTTACAATACTGCCAACCAGATGCAACTATTGCATTTCTCCCTTTTACTCAGACATTTATTTCCATTCCTCTTATTTTATTGGCTGCTGTTTGCAGTAACAACAAACTGTGGACAAAATGCTTCTTGTGCATGAAATAACTTCAGAGGAAGCCTTGTTCCTCTCCAATATGCTGTGTGACTTTTAGTAGGGAACCTGTGCTTCAGCATGATGTGAGGGCTGGTAAAATAACATTTGCACTACACTTTGGAGTGGAATAAAGGAGCTATGTACTATTGAAAAGCCTGTTATTTTTATCAGGTAATGTTGTGCCAGCAAGAAAACAATACAACACTACGTTCTCAGACTATTTGACTGGGTATGCCAACCTGAAAGTATATTCTTTGAAATATCATTTGCATGTTTATAGTTACCTCTGAAATGCCTTCTAAAGAATACGCAGTTCTAGTTTGCAAATTGTGGTAGGCAGCCTCTAAGGTTTCCTCCAGTGAGATTCCCCTCACTCATTAAATAGGGTTGCCCAGTTGGAACCAATAGGATATTGTGGAGTTAATGGCGTGTGACTTCTGAGGCTGGATTTTTTTAAAAAAAGACATGTGTCTTCCACCTTGTGCTCCCTTGGGAGGAAGGCAGCCACTGTGTCATAAAGGCAGTCCAGCAGCTTTATGCAAAGGCACGCGTGGAGAGGAACTGAGGCCTCTTGTCAGCAGCCAGTACCGCCTGGCCAATGACTGAGTGAGCCATCTTGGAATCCGATCTTCCAACCCGAGCTAATCTTTCCAATGACGGCTGTCCCGATGGCCATATTTGCAGCAACCTCATGAGAGAACCCCATTCAGAGCCACCTAGCTAAGCCGCTCTGGAATTCTTGAGCCACAGAAACTGTTTGAAATAAATGTTTATAATTGTTTGAAGCTTCCACTTTTGGGGGGATAATGTGTTACGAAGTCATAGATAACTAAGCCAAAGAAAATGTAGTGGGTATTCATGTTTCTGGCCAGTTACCCACATGTGGGAAAGAAAATAATGTTCATTATTTTTCTATAGCTCAACCTAATCTCTATTTTAAACTCTCTTCTGTCTGATTATGGGGCAAAATAACCTTAATATATTCTGGGATAATTCAGTAGCTTCAGATTTTAACTCAGTTACTTTAGAATTTTTTCCTCAAACTCTCATTTGCCTAGGACTGGCATCTGTAATTCAAGGATAGTGGCTTTCCTAGTGCCATGGAATTAAGAGTGTATTTAAGTATCTTATCCTGGGTCTTTGTAATATGTCCTCAGTGGCATCCACTAAACTATTAGGGAAAAACATAGGTGACTATAGCTGTATTACCGATAAGAAATATAAAGGTGGACTTTTCAATATTGTCTCTAGGTCAATGCTTTCCACCATTTTGTCAATCTAATATCTTATTAAAATCCAGGAGAATTGTATAGAGCACAGAACTAACTGATGAAGTCCCTTCAATATTTTTTTTAAAATTTCATTTACTTGCAACTTTAGTGTCCCTGGAATACCTGTCATTGTCCTTTCCTAGAGTCAGAGAGAACTGACTGTGTTGGATAAATGACAACTGGAACATATCAGTGACAGAAATATGGATTATTAGCATTCAGGATTGGCATTGCCAGATAGTGAATCCCTTAGACAGATACGGCACAAGCCTTGAAAAAACATTAACTATGGCACTCGATCAGGACCAACTCTGTAATGTGGCTCGTCCCTTCATATGATCTACCTCAGAAATGAACAAAATCAACCCTTAAATTACATCTCGTTTGAAGGCTTTACTTTTGTTTCTTAGCCTTTGTTTCAGTACTAGAATTTAAACGACTTTCATCATGTTCCATGTTCACTTATATCTCCAGGTTTAGGCCATTTCATCAAAGTAACAGCCTAAGACGTGCTCCTGTTGTACAGCTCCCCTTCTGTTTTTATGCTGGTGAAAACAATTCACTTGTTAGCTTCTATAATTCTCATAGAAGCTGAAGGATAGAAACAATATATTGGAAGGACAATAAAGTGAGAAATTCTCTTCTTTTGAAAGAAAGAAAATTTCATGGCCCATTTGTTCTTTTGATTTTTCTTGATATTTCTTAATTTCTGGATCATTGTTATAAAAAAAGAATCTTAGGCCTCAAACCATGCAGTCTGGAAACGTGTGTTTATTTTTCTACGTTATGTTTTTTAATTATCTATTTTGAAGTTGCTTTATCATTTTATAGTATTGATTTTGATACATTTTTTAGTATATGAAAGCAAGTCACAAAGGAATGTCATGATAAATTTTTAAAAGTGATGACAGAACAATAATATTAAGTCCTAAAATGATGACTAAGTCAAAGAAAAATGAAAAAAGACTCATTACTATAAGATCACTATAACTAAGAATTAAAAATGAGATTATTCCTATTGTAGTTCACATGGAAAATCAGTTTGAAAAACAAATATAAATTATGATGTTTGAGGCAAGCCGAAAGGTAAGGAATAGGAGGAGGACAGTGGGTATAATTATTTTTATAACAAGTGACACACTGAATTGAGAAAACGCTCAATTCTCTTGTCTCTTTGAATTTCCACTGTAGCATTTGGGACTATTAGTGAAATGTATTTTTGGAAAGACAGAATATCCTATTTAAAGTCAGGAAATTCTACTCCATGAACAAGGACATCCCATCCACCAAAATAATTATCTTAAAACCTTAGAAATATTACCCTACTTTGGAAGTGCTTTTATTGTCTGTCGGCTGCACAGATATGTTTTGGAAACGAGGACTCACTATAATTAGAGTGTCTGTGATAGACTCTGTAATCAAAGAAGATTTTCCCTTAGCTTCCAAACCATACTATTAAAGTGGTGTTTTTCCAATAGAGAAAGACATTCTGTCAACTCTATTATTTTCATTATCAATATCAAAACTATCTGTCAAATGGCTAGTAAATATTTGTCACCATATAAATATCATATTTAACCAATAATACAGACTAACTGTAAAATACAACCTGGCAGGTTTTTATAACCTTATTACTTGCTTCTGGAACATAGATACAAAAAGCCTAAGCAAAATATCAAGCCAAACTCAACAGACTATAAAGAATCTACTACATTACACATATAACTGAGTTTATCTCAGAAATGTCAAGAGTGGTTAACATTAGAAAAATTAGAAATGTAATTCACCACATTACCGAATTAAAGAACAAAAGCCATATACTAACTCAATAGAAGCAAGAAACTCATTGGATAAAATACAACAACAATTCACCTTAAAAATAACTTAGCAATCTAGGAACAGAAGAAAATATTTTTATCATGATAAAGAGTATCCAAAAATACTTAGAACAAACTTCATTATTAATGGAGATACACTGGAAGTACTCCCTCTAAAATTAAGACCAAAGCAAGGTGCTCACTAGTACTGTGTATATTCAACATTTACCAAAGACCCTTGTCAGTTCAGCAAGATGAGAAGAAAAACATTAAAGGCATAAAGTTTAGGAAGAAAGTAATAAAATCCTCATTATTTTTAGTTTGATGATTTATATTATTTATCAGAATAAATAAGAAAATAAGCAAAATGAGTATATATAAGATCAATATACAAATATCAAATGCATTTTTAAGAAAAAAGCTTTATTATTTTAAAAAACATATGACACTTGAAATAATAATAAAAAATAAGATCCTTAGAAATAAATCTAACAGAATCTGTTTGGAGAAATTTTACAGAATCTGATGGGGGGATTATAAAACTTTATGGAAAGATATTAAAGACAACTTGTGAAATTTATCAGATACACAGATATAAAGGTAAGTATCATTAAGATTTTAATTGTTCCGAATATGATCTATAAATTCAATGCAATTCCAGGAAAAAAACCCAAAATTTTCAGACACTTGAAAAGTTGTTTCTAAAATGTATATCGAATAACAAAAAGGCCATAATAGACATAAAAGTAGAGGGATTTACTCCATCCCACATCAGTACTTATTATAAAACTTTACCAATTATAGTAGTGTAGTATTGGTGCAGTCTGTGTTACAAACAGAAGAGAAAACCCAGAAACAGACATGCACACATTTATTGACACTTGATATATTACAGAGATACTATTTAATAAATGTTGCTGAGACAGTTATTTAAATGGAAAAAAATAAAATTTTGTTCCTACTTTATACCATATGTAAGATTATTTCCAGACAGATTTAAAACCTCATATGTGAAAGGCAAATCTTTAAAACATTTAGAAGAAAATATGGGAGAAAATATTTTTGATTTAGGTAAAAGGAAAAAAAAATTCTTAAACAAAGAAGGTGTCTTAGCTCATTTAGATTGCCATAAGAAAATACCATAAACTGTGTAGCTTATAAATGGCAGACATTTATTTCTCACAGTTTTGGAGGCTGGGAAGTCCAAGATCAAGGTACCAGTGGATTATATCTGGGGAGGGCTTACTTTCTGGTTCATAGATGATCTTTTTGCTGTGTCTTCATGGTGGAAGGGGTGGGTAGTCTCTCTAGGTCTCCTTTATAGGAGCACTAATCCCTTTCATGAGGGTTCCACCTACATGACCTAATCACCACCGCTCAAAGGCCCCACCTCCTGATACCATCACTTGGAGATGAGGACTTCAACATATGAATTGGGGAGGGGGAGGACACAAACATTCCAAGGACAGCAGAAGCACTAAACATAAAAGATTGATAAATTCACCTGTATTAAAATCAAGAAATTTATGTCCTTCAAACATTACAATTAAGTGAGTGAAAAGGCTAACCCCCCAAAATGAGAAAATATTTGTAATCGATATAATCAATATATAAAAAGATCTACTTTTTTAAAAAAAAAAAGAAAAACAACTAAATAGAAAAAAATGGATAAACGACATGAGCAGGTATTTCCTAGAAGAGGAAACACGAATGGCCAATAAAATATGAGAAGGTTTCCAGTCTTATTAGTAACCAGAAAAATGCAAACTAAGACCACAAAAATGTGCTATTTTCCATCTATGAAATTGACAAAATGTATTAGTAACAAATCTGAACTACCAGGTGTTGGCAAGAATATGGATAAACTTATACTTTATATACTATTGGTAGGAATGTAAACTAGTAAGAACTCCGCAAAACAATTTGGCATTATCTTGTAAAGATAAATGTTCACGTGGCCTGTAATACAGCAATTCCATTCCTAGCAATATTCTGCCAGAGAAACTCTTGCATGTGTGTACCAAGATCTAAGTAAAAGAGTGCTCCTAAAAGCACTGTTTAGAGTAGGAGAAGTGATATAACACAAGTGCCCGTCTATAAGAGAATGGATTTAGGTCATATGTATTCAATGAAACAAGATGGATGAATCTTAAAAAAATTGTGAGTGGGGAAAAATAAAATCAAGTTCCAGAAGACTACATATATTATGAATCCCTTTTTATAAACTTCAAAAAAAACCAAAAAACCCCACTAAACAATATGCAGTTTAGGGAGATACAGATAGGTGGTCAAATTCTTTGTGCAATGCAAGGGAATAATAAATCAAATTTAAGATAGTGTTTATTGCTGTGATATAGACAAAGGGCTGAGATAGCACAAAGAATATTTTTAGAAACAATGATCCTGGAAAAATTCTGATCTTTAATGAGATGGAGATTTTAGAGTTTATTTTATTACTATGCTTCCACATGTCAAATATTAAACAATAGCCAATTTTAAAGGTCATACTGTACAACAAGAAAAAAATATAGAGAGTAATAACATTCAGATACTTCTGATTGTTTTTTAATTTTAAAAATGAAAAAAGATATTATTCAGTGCTACAAAGAGACAAGCTATCAACCTATGAAAAAATATGGAGAAACCTTAAATCCATTTAAGTGAAAGAAGCCAATCTGAAAGGCTACATATTATATGATTCCAATTATATGACATTCTGGAAAAAACAGAAGCATGGAGACTAAAAAAGATCAGTGGTTGCCAGGAATTAGGGGGAAGGAAGGAAAGAATAGGCAGAACACAGAGGATTTTTAGGGCAGAAAAACTACTCTGTATGATTATTATAATGGTGGATACGCGTCTCTATACATTTGTCCAAAACCATAGAATGTATGACACCAAGGTGAACCCTTGGATTTTGGACTTTAGGTGACAACAATGGAACTATGACCTTTGGAGGATAATACAGTGTCAATGTACATCCACTGACGATAACAAATGTATCACTCTGGTACAGGCTATGTATAGGGAGGAGGGGGTACATGGGAACTCTATGCTTTCCGTCCAATTTTGCTGTGAACCTAAAATTGCTCTAAAAATATAAAATCTATTACAGAGGGGAAACAATGAAGAAAGATTCCTGAAGCAACAAAATGGGAAAATATCAAGTTGTCTTTAGACGTCTCCCAGCAGAATTTAGTATCACAGTGTAGAAATGAAAGAAAAAGAAAAATGGAAAAAAAATCTACCTGATACTCAAATCCAGCCACTGGAGATGAAGTAAAGAATTTGGATAACGGGAAGTCATTGTGAAGAGTATTGGATCCATCTTAACATAGAACTAAGAACAACAACTGAAAGGACCGTGATCATAAAACAGAAGGCAATTGTTGTAAACCGCGACCAAAAAACTAAAGAAGAAAAAAGCAACAAAACAACAAACAAATAGTAAGTGTGAGAGGGGAGGATAAGCAGCATTGCCATTCTCTTTGTTTCATAGCACAGCATAGTGATAATGTCAACAACTGTACTAACTACACACACACACACACACACACACACACACACACATACACACACACTCAGTCCAACGGCTTAATGGTCTTCATGGTGCAGTTTCTTATTTAAAAGGCCTTTTCACAAATGAATACCTTGAGCAATGAGGAAATACTTTGTAAAAATTAACAATTCCTTTTGTTTTACATTATTTTCTTCTTCTGTTAAATCAAAGAAAAAACAATTACTTCTCATTTTTATCAACTGATTTTTCTCCCTGTCTTTCCATTTGGCTTCTGTCATTTCTATCTATGTAGATGTCCGCCCAGTAACACTGGCAATTTCTGATACTAGTATTTGTGATGATTTGTTGCTTCCTTTTTTCTATATTTCTTTGTGTTCTTTGAATTATTTAAATATATGTTTTATTTTAAAATATAACAAGTAATTACGTAATAATAATTTATTTTTGTTAAATGGAGGAATAAGACATTTGAAGGGCTTTCATTACAGTGGACTTAGTGTTATAATAATATATAATATTGCAATATCTTTGAAAGAATGAACTCTGTCTGCATTGTGTTCACATTGCTCACAACACCAGACAGAGAGCAAATGCTAAATAAGAGTTTCTTAAATAAATTTCATATTTTTTTATTTTCCTTTAGATTTAAGAATAGTCTGAGAAAAAACACCTCCAAGAAATCATAATTTAAGTACTCCAAAATATTTCTATTAAAGTTCATTCACAGTGTCTCCTCAAAGCACAACTTCCCCAATTTGTCTAGGTTGACACTAAATTCTGGATAATCACCTTTTGGATCTACACTAAAACAATTCTTTCATTTATTTTTTCTTCAATTCATTCAACACATATTTATTGAGCACTATTATATGTAAGTACCTTTCTACTGTCTATAGCAGTGGGCAAAAAAATATCTCTATCCTGAGTTTACATTTTCAATAAATAAATAAATATATAAATTCTCAGATGGTGATAAGGCTATGAAAAATAATATAGGTAAGAGGAGAAAAATGACAAGGTAGGAGACACAGAGTGGTATCACAAGACCTCTTTAGTAAGGTGACATTTGAGCAGAAGACCTGAGTGACCTGGGGAGCGAAACAGGTGGGGACCTTGGTCAGGATCCTTCCAGACCAAAGGTTCATCAAGTGCAGAGTACAAGGGTTGAGCACAGGTGTTGGCCTGAGCAAGGAAATGAAGAGAGGTACCATTTAATGAGAGGAAGACAGGTTTGGTAGGATGGGTGGAACAGGACTATCTGGGAAATTAAGAGTTTGGTTTTACGTATGTTTAATTTCAGATGCCCATTAGGCAATCAAACTGAAGGGCTGAGTAAACAATTGGATAGATGAGTCTGGAATCCAAAGGACATATTGAGTAAAATGGTTAGATATATGAGACTGCAGGTCAAAGCACACATAATTAAATTTAAAATATATAGAGAGCTGAGTAATGTAATACAGGTTAAAATAATAATGAATAATCCTCCCTGTCAAATAGTCCACTGCTTTTGAAATATAAAATAAATTTCAAAAACAGTTTTCTGTCTAAGCAATCTGCTCTTTCAATGTGTGTGCAGAAAGAAAAACTTCTGGTTCAAAGCTATGGTAGGGTTGTCCTTCTGCATGGTAATTTTGAACAGCAAAGCAGGGCCTTATCAATAAGACTGTGCTGAATGGAGGTGTGATCCTTTGCCATATTGAACCCGGTGCTTGCTGGCCTGGCTGCGCACAGCATCCCGTGGCACCCAGTGTTTTTCCAGCATAAAGGCCTGGCATGGTGAAGAGCCACTGTGTCCTTGGAGTAAGTTCTTTGACAAGCTGGTTTGCTCCTGCCATGCGTTTTCAATGGTGCCAGCATAACAAAGAGGAAATTCAGCCAATTAGTAAATGATGGTGGGCTGCAGGGCAAGCCATGCCAAGACTCAGTGGCAATTGTAGCTAAAGACTAGAATTTTCTATTCCCTTTCCCCCTTTGCCTCATGTTCCTCAAATGCTAATGGTTCATATTGATGTTAGTCCCAAGCAATGCTCTCACAGCCTCAGCAAGAGCCCCTTCTCCCTGTCCTCCCAGCCCTGGCTAACACTGGGGATGGGGAAACCAAAGGATTTCCATTAGGCTCAACGGTGTGATCCTGGCCCAAATCTGGCCCCAACAGCCACCAAATCTGTGACCTTATGGACACCCAAGCAACCTGACATAATTCAGAGTATGGAATAGTCCAACTCTTCCTATTTAGAAAATGAGCATCATTCCCCCATGCCTCACAAAGAAGCGAGGGTATATGTCACACAAAATTTTCATCACAGGGTTGTCTAAATATAGAGATAAAGGGTAGGTAGGCATTACCCTCTTGGAATCAAGAAACTATATATTATGTTCATTGTGCAGTATTTATAAGTAAAATACAAATGTAAACTGAGGTTTCCATGGCCCTTGGAGATCTCAAAGTTGACTCAAACTCAACCGCGCCCCCCATCCCAAGGCCAGAGACGATCCAAAATCTTCCCCCATGATTTCACCTGGTCCTAAAATCTTTAATTCTTCACAGTCCCCTCAATCCCTGGTGTCTGCACCCACTTGCACTCTCTCTCTTTCCCCTCACATCAACTCATACTCAAAACTGAAATCTTTCATTGATTTTCAGAAAAAAGATTCACTCCCTTAAACATCTGGTGGGTTTAGTGGACTTACTAGAGATTCCAAAGAGAGGGGCTCAATGTGCATGACACAGCTTTGGTAACCTTGCTGGCTTTATTCCTGCTGTCTTTACCTCCTTCACCCCCAAGGCCAAATGTATTTTTCATGTCTCAGACAGAGTAGTCACATTATCTTCTCCAAAGACTGGATGTTAACCAACAGCCATGCCCTGTGGGGACTCATTTATGCCCCCAAATTTATCAATGTTTCAAGGCATTTCTCTTTTTAAGTAAAAATCTAAAATGAGCTGCCAAGAAATGTAATTTTCTCCATCTTATTATATTAGACTTGAATTAGTTTTATATTATGTGAAACTTCTTCTTTTTGGTAAAAGGGAGATTTGCATGAAAGTTAGATTAGTGGTTCTTAACCCTGCATCCAGAGCTTACACCCACTGAGTTCTAAACAGAAGAAATAAAAAAAGAATTAAAGAGAAGTTTGAAGTCAGATGATCTTTGTATGCAAACGAGAGTCTGTGGAAGTAACAAAAATAGTTTGATGGGAGATACACAGCAAAGTTGCAACTAGCTGCACACGAAACTATGACTGAGAAACCACCTTTCCGGCATGTACACCAAGATATTTCAACTTACTCTATTAGGGATTGCTATGATTTGAATATTTTTGTCCTCTCCAAAATTCATGTTGAAACTTAATCTCCAATGCAACATTATTAAGATGTATGGGCTTCAGGAGGCAAATTGAATGAAATTAGGTGCCATTATACCAGGGATTGAGGAGAGAGTTCACCCTCTTTTTCACCCCTTCTGCTTCTTCTGCCATGTAAGGATACAGCATTCCTCCCTCCAGGTGAGGCAACAACAAGGTACCATCTTGGACACTGAGAGACTGGTGAGTGACTGGCCCTCACTGACCGATGCCTTGATCTTGTACTTCCCAGCCTCCAGAACTGTAAAATATAACTTCTATTGTTCATAAATTACTCAGTCTATGGTATTTTATTATAGCAGCACGAATGGACCAAGACAGGGACCTTTCCCTATTAAAAAGTACCTAATATAATAAAATTTGTGAGGGGAAGGGGAGACAGAATTTGCTTGCCAAAATATGCTACATACCCAACTCAACTAGAATTTATCTATGCTGGACTAATTCTCCTCCTTCACTCCTTTTCATCTTATTCCATTTTGAATAAGATTATTCAGATCTACTTGATTTGCTTCTGCCTTCCTGAGTTTCAATCACTTATCTTAATTGTAAACAATTAACACAATAAATGCATTTATTTTATTAGTCCACCATAATTTATTGAACACATATTGATGGATGTTGTACTAACTACTCACTTCTTTTCTGTTTTTGAACCAGCTCCCCACACTCCACTGCTTACAGAGTAATATAACTGAATATTTTTTCTTTATATTACTTGCTTGTTAAATAAAATATCACTGTTTTATTCTTTTATGAAACTGAATGTGAATTTGAGAAGCATATAATGACTGTAATATGTTAATGTTGTTTCTCCCGTGTAAGCACTGTAAAAATTTGCAATATGTTTATTTTCTAAATGTGTTTCTTAGTGAAGAGAAAAATCTTGAATGTTAAAGTGGCAGGCATGGCAAACATAAATCTCTCTTTATGAATTAATGCCACCAGTAATTTATCCTCAAAAACCTATACTGTTAACCTTCCTGCTATTCACGCCGAATTCTCTGCTCATTATACATGTATGAGGTAGATATCACGTTTCTCTTGTCTTCATTAGATTTAATTAAAGACTGATGTTTTTCTTATATGAGAGTACTCTGAAGGCATTTTTAGATTAGTTTTTTGGTATCACTGCTTGTATCCTTAAGAGAACCACTGACACGCTCTTTTTATAAGAATGTGTACTCTGAAGTCTTTTGTGAAACTTCTCTGCATTTTTATGATGCACACATTAGAATGAACTGATCCTGACGTGCAACTATGCTTTAGGAAATCCTTGCTGCCATGTGCCCATGCTACTGAGCACTCACACTACCAATTTACACATGATTGCATTATACATGGTGTGATGCGTGAGTTATATTTCCCCTTGAGGGCTGAGGCACTTGCTGCCCCAGCTAGCCAGGAATGCTGGCTGCTGACAGCTTAAAGCTGAGTCTTCCTCCATGGACTGCCCTCAACCAAAGGGAGTCACTTCACCTAAGGTTAGATCCACACTCCAGAGGCAGCCCACATCTAGTGATTGCTCTAGGCAGGGACACAAAGGTCTGGGCCCTTGTCTCAGTTCAGGACAACTGGAAAGGTCATCCCAGCACCAGGGTTTCCCATGCTTGTGGCTGGGGCTACTTTTGCAACTGCATTACTTTTCAACTTTTTCTTCTGCTCAATCCTAATTCCCTCACTGTTTAAACGGTTGTTTCTAAGAGGAACTCCTAAGTAAATCTCCTACAGGCAAAACTTTATCTCAGAGTCTGTTTCCCAGGAAACCAATCTAAGATGTTTGATACCATAAACAGTCCTAACAAAGAACCTCCAAACTGCTGTTTTGAAAGTGGGTCACCTAATGAGCTGGCTCGCAATAAGGACCACATCACAAGTTGTAGGTGGAGTACTAATAAATAGCTCTTGGCATGCTGAAGCCATGCAATTGTTTCAGCTTTCTTCCATCATAGCAGGTTGCTTCTTCAAACCCAACAGGGGAGTATCTCTAGTGCATGCTAGCAGGGCTGAATCATTCATTCACGGATATACACATACATATGTGCCATAAATATAATATATATATTAACCCAATCATGAGGATGACAGTCCATCACTTTTACCATATTCTGTTGGTTAGAAGCAATTCACAGATCTTGGCCATTTTCAAGGGGAAGGGATTATATGGGGCATAAAAGGAGGAATAGATCTTGGGGCCAGCTCAGAATTCTACTTATCAGAGTGAGTTTTTTTACTTGACACTTAATGTCTTTCCAAATAAAGAAAAATTAAAATTTTAAATTATTAGTAGGAAATCAACCATTTGTCATGATGTTGCACAATATCCATTTCGAATGAAAATATGAGAGAGTTTAACTCAAATGTGAAAATATCAACATTCCACAATTCATATTTTATAGCTCTTACATGCATATGCCTTTCACTCTTACTAGAACATTGCAAATGCTGCATAAAACTAACTCGACTGAGTTTTTTTAACTTCTTGATAGGTACACATTCAACCAATAGTCTCTACTGTCAGCTTACTGATGAACAGGGAAAGACTAGAAATAAAAGAAACTATGGTTTTCCTACCTTAGCCTTTCTTCTAGTCACATTTTAGGCATAAATGTTTAGCTGAAACAGAGAAGTACCGTGAGTAAGAGAGGATATGGTAAGGTTCCTTGCTCATTTGTGTTTCTTAGAACACTGTTGCCTTATTTCTGTGTTCATAGCAAGCTCAGGTTCTAACAGAAAGTGTGGCCTCTATGGCTTGTTGACACCTCCATGTACTCAGTCATAAACGTAACACACTTAACCTTGCGCTTGCGTGGAGTCTCACTGAACTCCCACACACCACGGGTTCACTGGAATTCCATACTCATGGGTATTACGATCACTATATGCAAAAGGTGCAGCAGGGAACAGCAGACACACATGTTGCATGTGTGTCCAATGCTCACACATGCTCCCTTGTCCCACTGAAATTTACTTACAAAACACAAGTGCAAAGATGACAAGTTATTAAGATTTTCAAGACAGCAACAGTAGAGTATTAAGCCACAAGCAAGACCCTTCTGAGCGTGGTGCCTTGAGTGGTGGCACAAATTACATGTCCACGAAGCAGACCCTGCATCCAGTACAAGTCCAGCTTTCAGTTTCTGCAGCTCTGGCTGATATCTAATTGAACCTTATGAAACAGCAAACCGGAAACACTCAGCTGAGCCTCTCCCAAACACGTGACCCACAGGAACTAGGAGAGGTAATAAATATTTGTTTTGCAGGACCAAATAACTGACATTTGAGTCTTAATAAAGTGCAGACTCATAGATTCTAATTCAGGGTCAGATTGTAGCCCTGAAATGTCCACATTAACAATAATCCCAACCATCAGGGAAACGCAAACCAAAACCACAGTGAGATATCACTTTAGATCCACAAAGTTGGCTATGTGAAAAAAGATGATAAAAAGTGTTGGTGAGGATGTGGAGGAATTAGAACCCTCACGCACTGCTGATGGGAATATAAAATGGTACAACCACATTGGAAACAACCTGGAAGTTCCTCAAAGAGTTAAACACAGAGTTACCATATGACCTAGCAATTCCATTCCTCAGTATACACCCAAGAAAATTGAAAATGAAAATCTTGTACATGAATATTTATAGCAACATTATTCATGATAGCCCAAAAGTAAAAACAATCCAAATGTTTGTCAGCTGATAAACAGATAAATATAACGTGGTATAACCATACCATGGAGTATTATTCAGTAATAAAAAGAAATGCAGTACTGATACATGCTACAGCATAGGTAAACCTCGAGAACATTATACTAAGTAGAGAAACCCAGTCACAAAAGACTATATATTTTATGATTTCATTTATATAAAATGTCTCCAAAAAATAAATCCACAGAGACAGAAAGTAGATGAGTTGTTGCCTAAAGCTGAGGGGTTAGAGGAAACGCACATGACCCCTACGGGTAGAGGGGTTTCTTTTGAGGATGATGAAAATGTTCCAAAATTGATTGTGTTGATGATTGTATAACTGCAAAAATACTAACGACCATTGAATCGTATGCTTTAAACAATGAAATGTATGTTGTGTAAATTGTATCTCAATAAAGCTGTTATAAAAATAATAATTCCCAGGTGATTCTAATGCAAACATGTAATGAATGCCACTTGAAACTTTTAAAGTTATATTCATTTGAAATGGAAAAGCGCTACTAATCATTTTCATGTAACGTTCATTACTTACACTTTTCTAAAGAGAAAATATAACATGAGACAAGTGAGGAAAAACATGGAATAAGACAGATCTTTAACTTCAGTCCAAAATGACTTTTAGCTCATCCGGCTTTCTTGGCAAAGAACAAAAATAATGACTGTAGCACTAAAATTGAAACGAACTCTCAAGAAGAGAACAAGTATGTCAGAAAGAAAAAACATTAATAGTTTCTCTTCAGAGGACGTAAAGAGGAACTTTAATTTCTCAGTGAAGTGGCTTTGTAGCTTGTTCTCAAGACTCTCTGTCCAGGCCTGGACACCAGGAGTGTCCTTCACTTTGCTTTCTTTTTGAGATCAGTTAGAGTCTCTTCTTTTAGCTGGAATAGGATGACGAGAAACAAGGAGCACCTTATAATTTCAGTGAAAGCAGCTTTTATTCTGATTTGGTGTCTCTGTCGATGCCTAGCATTTTGCCTTTTGTCTGTGGAGCCTGCAAACACAGTAATTATTTAATTGCTTGAGTTCTATTTGTCATATGCGGGATTTGAGCTCTATTGAAGCCAAAGGTGAACCTGTAGAGAGAAAAGGAAGAGGGTCTCTGCAACGAAGAGCTTTCCTCTTGAGGTCTGCATAATCCTCTTTTCTTTTGAAAAATGGAGAAGATAAATAATCGGTGTCCCATTTCCACGTTCTCTTCTTTAAACATAAATCTGAACCTTTACAAAGATTATTGTCTTAGAAATTATTTTTGCTTCTATGTAATGTATAAAAACACTTGACTCTCTCTCTGTCTTTCTCTATATATGTGTGTGAGTGTGTGTGTGTGAGTGTGTGTGTGTGTGTGTGTGTGTAGTCATTTTCATTTCACTGTGCTTCACTTTATTACACTTCACAGATTAATGTGTTTTTAACAAATTGAAGATTTGTGGCAACCCTACATTGAGCAAATCTACTGGCACCCCTTTTCCAACAGCCTGTGTTCACTTTGTTTCTCTGTGTCACATTTTGGTACTTCCCACAACATTTCAAAATTTATCGTTATATTATCATAACTGTTATGGTGATCTGTGATCAATATCTTTGATGTTACTATTGCAATATTTTTTTTGGGGGGGAACCATGAACCTCACCATGTAAGACAGTGAACTTAATCAATCAATGTTGTATGTGTTCTGACTGCTCCACTGATCAGCCTTTCCCTCATCTTTCTGCCTCTCATTTGGCCTTTCTATTCCCTGAGACATGACAATAGTGAAATTAGACAAATTAATAACACACACCCTTCAAGTGTTCAAGTGAAAGGAAGAGTCACATGTCTCTCACTTTAAATCAAAAGCTAGAAATCATTAAGCTTAGGGAGGAAGGCATGTCAAAAGCGGAGATAGGTCAACAGCTAGACTTCTTATGCCAAACACTTAGCCAAGTTGTGAATGCAAAGGAAAAGTTCTTGAAGGAAATTAAAAGTGCTTCTCCAGTGAACATGTGAATGATAACAAAGTGAAACAGCCTTATTGTTGACATGGAGAAAATTTTAGTGGTCTGGATAGAAGATCAAACCAGCTAAAACATTCCTTTAATCTAGAGCCTAATCCATAGTAAAGCCCTCTCTTCAATTCTATGAAGTCTGAGAGATGTGAAGAAGCTGCAGAAGAAAAGTTTGAAGCTAGCAAAGGTTGGTTCATGAAGTTTAAGGAAAGAAGCCATCTCCATAACAGAAAAGTGCAAGGTGAAGCAGCAAGTGCTGATGTAGAAGCTATAGAAATTATCAGGAAGATCTAGCTAAGATCACTGGTAAAGGTGCTATACTAAACATATTTTCAGTGCAGATGAAACAGCCTTCTATTGGAAGAAGATGCCATCTAGGACTTTTATAGCTAGAGAGAAGAAGTCAATGTCTGACTTCAGAGGTTCAAAGGACAGGCTTACTCTCTTGTTAGGGGCTAATGCAGCTGGTGACTTTAAGTTGAAGCCAATGGTCATTTACCATTCCCAAAATCCTAAGGTCCTTAAGAATTATGCTAAATCTACTCTGCCTATGCTCTATAAACAGAACAATAAAGCCTGGGTGACAGCACATCTGTTTACAGCATGGTTTACTGAATATTTTAAGCCCACTGTTGAGACCTGCTGCTCAGAAAAAAAGATTCTTCTCAAAATATTATTGCTCATTGACAATGCACCTGATGACCCAATAGTTTTGTTGGAGATGTAGAAGGAGATTAATGCTGTTTTCATGCCTGCTAACACAACTTCCATTCTGCAGCCCATGGATCAAGAAGAAATTTCAACTGTCCAGTCTTATTATTTAAGAGATACATTGCTTAAGGCTATAGTTGCCAGAGATTGTGTTTCCTCTGATGAAGCTGTGCAAAGTTGAATGCAAACTCTCTGGAAAGGATTCATCATTACAGATGCCATTGAGAACATCTTCTATTTATGGGAGGAGGTCAAAATAGCAACATTAACAGGAGTTTGAAAGAAGTTGATTCCAACCCTTGTGTATGACTTTGTGGGGTTTAAGACTTCAGTGGAGGAAGCAACTGCAGATGTGGAAATAGCAAGAGCACTAAAATTAGAAGTGGAGCCTGAGGATGTGACTGAATTGCTGCAATATCAAGATAAAACTTTTTAACAGATGAAGAGCTGCTTCTTATGGAGGAGCAAAGAAAGTGGTTTCTTGAGATGTAATCCACTCCTGGTGAAGATGCTATAAACATTGTTGAAATGACAACAAAGGATTTAGAATATTACATCAACTTAGTTGAAACAGCAGCAGAGTTTGAGAGGATTGACTTTAATTTTGAAAGAAGTTCTACTGTGGATAGAATATTATCAAATAACATCACATGCTACAGAGAAATCTTTCCTGAAAGGAAGAACCAATCAATGTGGCAAATTTCATTATTGTTTTAAGAAATTGATACAGCCATCACAATCTTCAGTGACCACAAGCCTGATCAGTCAGCAACCATCAACATTGAGGCAAGACCCTCCACCAGCAAAAACATTACAACTTGCTAAAGACTCAGATGTTTCTTAGCATTTTTTAGCAATAACGTATTTTTAAATTAAGGTATGTACATATTTTTTTAGACATAATGCTATCACACATTTAATAGACTACAGGATGGTGTAAGCATGACTTTTGTATGCACTGGAAAATCAAAAAAATCATGTGACTTGCTTTATTGCAATATTCACATTATTATAGTGGTCTGAAACTGAATCCACAATATCTACAAGGTATGGCTATAGGGTTTATGTTGTTGACTTTCTGAATTACATAATATGTATATTATATTTATTATCAAAATTTCATTTGAAAAGAAAAGCAGGGAAAAAAGCTAGTTTTCAGCCCTGAGCACCTCCCAGGGAGGGAAGGTGTTATTATATTAGCACGAAGCCCAAAACATACCATGGTACCTGGAACATAGCTGATGCTCAGTAATTGTTGGAGTTTACAGAATGACCTTGAGAGCTATTTCCTGTTTCCCCTTTAGCATCTCTCTCTTTGCTTCCATCCATCCCAAATCACTGTTTTCCAAGTCACTTCAGGTATTGTCTTGTGTGGCCTTGTCTCTAGCATACCCCCTTCCATGACAAGGTGTTTTATAATGAGGCCTCACTGCATTTCATTGAGTATTGTATGCTATGAAATGCAAGGTAGGAAGATCATTTTTTAGGAATGGCTGAAGTTTACCAATTTTTCAAACTGTCTCACCAGAAGACAGGGTATATCTATCCCCAAAGAGCTCTGTTAGGTCAGTTCCATTTAGCTGTAGTGTCATTATTTTGAGAAAAATTCTTGAGTCCTCCCTGGTTCTACTATTGGAAGCTGACTCTAGAGCTCCTGAGAAAGCCTAGTGGGTGGAGGAGAAGAGGGAATAGCAGACCCAAAGAAAATAGAATCCCAACCATCAGCACAATAATCCCATTAAGTATCCCTTTAATTGGTAGGTTCTTCTGCTGCAGCCATAGGCAGTACAGAGGGCTGTGGGGTGCCGTAAAGGACAACATTATGGAACCTCCATCAATCCATTAGCTTTTGGTGTTCTTAAACCTGCAGGAAAGACTTTATTTTTAAAGACATTTTTATTCTTCATGAGGAGGCTTCTATGGACAGGGTTTTTCTAGTTGAGGAATGTGCAAAAGGCAGGGGAGAACAAGTTACAATCAGACGTCAAGATAGGATCTGTCAGCTGTGTGTTTCTTTCCCTGTGCATCAGGTTATAAATGTGACCTTCATAAGCCCTCATTAAACAGCAGAGGCTTGGAGAGTGGTCAGTTTTTTTTAGAAGAACCCCTGCATCTCTAGCAGAGAAAAAAAAGCACCATCACTTCCTTTGTAGGAGAATCGAGTGGATTGCCTTGGAGTGCTTGAAGTCATTTGACTTCTTTTTATTCAAGAAAACACACTGCACTTTTACCACTTAATTCTAGAGAAACTCTATTTAAATGAACAGGAAGAACTCAGAGAATTTACTAGCAAAAGATCAGCTTTGGTTTTTCAAGCATATTGAAGCAAGCAAAAACAGCAACCAAGCATGCTGTCACCATGAGAAGATAGATTCCTAGAGGTAAAAAATGCTCTTGTGTTTGCACAGATTTCCATATTGTGCTCTCATTTTTCTTCTCACTCAGAAGCCCTTGATTTCTAGTCCTTCACATAAACACTGGAAGAATTTATCTGAGCCTGACTGCGATAGAAATTCTTAGGAAGCAGAACTGGAGTATTTAAGACACAAAGTGAGACCTTAGAAACCAAACGGCCTTGCCTTCCTGAAGTTCTGTCTTCTTATCCATGAAGTAAAGGGTCCTACAGGTCCAGGTTCCTTTTCAATCCTACGCCTAACACTGATGATAAGACTATACCTATGAGCTTCACGTTCCCAATTCACTTTTAAGTAACTTTTATTTTATTTATTCATTGGAGCATATTGGAAAGAACACGAGGCTTGAGGCCAAAAACATGATTTTGAATCCCCGTTTGGCTCCTCCTATCTGCATGATCACCTACAACTTCTTTAACCTTTCTGAGGGTCAAAGTGCCTCTCTTACAAAATGGTGATTCAGTATCAGTAATGTGGTGAGGCTTGGATGAAATAAACTATATATTTGCTACAGTGACCATGCCACTATCCATTTTTTAATAAATAATAGCAATTATTACCATTCACCAAACATTGGTTGGATGCCCCAGCTGGGCCTGGGGGATGTAATGATAAACATGGCCAGTCCCTTTCTGGGGAAGCTCATAGACTCAAAAGGTGGTAAGGTAGGAGGGAGGTGAGGGATCAAAAACTACCTGTCAGGTACAATGTACACTATTCGAGTGACAGATACACTAAAAGGCCTGACTTCAGCACTGCACAATTCATCCATGTAACAAAAAGCCATTTGTACCCTCTAAATCTACTGAAATTAAACAATAATAAAGAATCTTATAGTCTATTGGGGAGATAAATACATTAACAATTAATACACTATAATATAATTAATACTATAATATAATGAGAGCATGTTCTTTACTGATTTTTCTATTTTTTCTATACAACTTATATGTCATACTTAATTTTATCGGAACATCCAACTGCTCCTAATTGTCCTTTTTTCACCTATTTCTTTCCCATTCATCACTACATGTGCCAAGGGATTTTCTTTTTTCCTAGTTGGGACCACCTCAATTCTCATGTCTTTACTTTTCATTATTCAGATCTCTTATTCGTAATTTTTAGACCCATCACTGACTCATCACTGGTTTCTTGGAGAGTCATCTTCCCAGACAATTCCAATTGTTCCGAATAGCATCTGAGCCTTTTGTGTGCTACAGCTAAGCAATGGCTTTTTTGGCCCCTCAATTGCATTGGGTTTCCATGACAACATGAGTTTCCATTGAGAGTTTTCACTTCTGTAGCTCTCAATCCCAAGGTGTTTTCCCCCCTGCTTTCTCCATTACCATTCTTTGAGCCCATATTTTGCTGTGTGTTGCTCTCATTTTCTCTGTATGCTTTAAACTCGGGGTGTTTTGAATATGCAGGTGAGGTTTTTTTAAACGTGAAATTAATTTTATCTAGAATGAGTCATTTAGACTTGACAACTGTAGACAGAGGTGCAGGAAGACGCTGACTGAAATTACCCACTCTCAAGCTTTTGCCACCTCACATGGTCACATTCACATCAAGGATAATTGATGGGTGTGCCACAGTGTTCATTGAAATTATAACCCATCTTGTCACTTAGGAAGGGTCTGTCACATAGGCAGGAGCAAACCTCTGTTTTCAGCACTTTATGACTTTTCTGTAAAAAATATTATGGTAGAATGAAAAGCTCAATATGTTTCTCAGTTCAGAAACATTTTTTTCCCCACTCCCTTCCTAAACTGTAATATCAATTTTTAATTATTTCACAGTCTGGGAAGGTGGAAATCATCCTAGCTTAATGGTTTTCCTAATAAGTCCCACATGAATTCTGAGGCATTTTTGCCTTTTGGGAGTTTTCACATATACTTTGTAGATTTTGTACCTGGAGATATGGTTTAAATTAAAAAAATCAAAAGATCAACTATATCACTTTGGAGGGTGAGCATAGGAAATCAACAACACACACACAAAAGAAAGGAGTAGCAATAAGCCTTGGGACACACACACTAACAAAAAAATGCAAGTGATCAAACTGGATTTCTTCTAACAAATGTACAGCAAGGTGTGTGGAAGGCTAGAGAGTAGAGAGGGCTGAAGAACTAATCAAGATTGAAAAAGAAAAAAGGGAATTGTCAGGAGGAGTTTCTCTTAAGCATAACTTCTGCTTTCGTGGCTTTCATTCCAACTGAGGAATCAACGTCTCTAGTTGTGTCACACATGTGAGACTCTTTCCTCTCTTTTGTCCCCACTGCAAGTGACCACCCTATTTCTCCGTCTCTCTCCCTCCACCGTACCTCCTGAGCTCCTCAGCTCTTCACTGCTACATTCCTGCCATTGCTTCTCACCCTTCCCTGATTCAGCCATTCTATGCTCTTCCTCCGAAGCATCATTCCATGAGATAGCACTCAAACCACTGGACGCAGTGCCTGGCACAGAGAAAGTGCTCAAAAAGCCTGGTTACTATTATTCATCCCTCTAGCCTGACCTTCAAAAACATTTATTTTACCATATTATCCACATACTTATGAATCTTGGTGACTCCCTTTCTCCAAATCCAAACTCTTTGGCTGGATATCTTAGGCTCACTCTTCATTGGCCTCATCGTAAGTTTTCAAGGTCATCTCTCATTGTTGTCTCTGACCCCATCAGGTTGACACATGGCTTCTGTTTAGGTCTCACTCACACCTGCTCTGGTAACTTCAGCTAACATTTCTGTAACACTGACTAACGTGTAGGCATCCTCTCTGTTATTTCTCCTACTACCAATACTATACCATTAGTATTATCATCTTCATTTCATAGATTAAGAACCTAAAGCTTAGGGAGGTTAAGCAACTTATTTGAAATGACAGCCAGGACATGGGCTTAGCCAGAACTTGGACCCCAATCTATCCAACTCCAAAATCCATGATGGTCACCAGGTCTCTATCCTTTTCCCTGCTTATCAACAACTGAAAAGCCCTCACTGCATCCTGTACCCTTTTTGGGACTCCCCAACTCACAGTCTCATCTTTTCTCAGAAGTCTCTTGACTAGTCCCAGAGGCCTCAGTATTTCTCTAACCGTTAATCCTTTGAGGCCACAATCTTGTGCTCTCTTGGTTTTTTGTTTTGTTTTGTTTTGTTTGTGTTGGTTGGCTTTCAGCTGTATCTTTTTTTTTGAACACTTGGAAAAGAGGTTCCTGACAAACACAGTGACTAAATATGTGGAGAGCAATGTTTAAAGGCTGAATCAAATCTTAGACATTAACCTTGGAAATTCTGGCAAAAAAAAACAACAGCAAAAAAAAAAAAAAAAGGACTTGTCTTGGCTAAATATGCTGTACATGACCAGGTTCCCTGAATTATAAAGCAGTATGTGACTAAAGAAACTGGAGAAAAGGTCTGTGGGGCTCTGGCTTTATGTTCCCATGACTGTGAACAGGTAATTCCTGTTGGGAGTGAAAATAGAGGTCCAGTATGCAAAAGCATCAACTCCTTTGCAGACTTCAGTTGAAAATTGAACAGAGGCTCTAGGAATAACTGTGAATGATGAATTAAAAAGCAAACCACTCAGGCATAGGCTTTGTCTCCTGCTTTCATGCATCAAATCTCTCTAAAGTCTTACCCCTGTGTAAATGTCACTGTATCTGTGCTATGCCCCAAAAAATATAGTCTGTTAGGATAAGAGATTTTATATGGAGTTGGAACCTACTACATTGTTAGCATCAGAAAGCAAATTCGAACTTGTGGCTTGAAGTTAATGCATGTGATTGAAAGTATTGAAGATATTTTAATGGTGTGCAAGGCTGAAGGGCTGACTTTGATGTCTGCCACCCAAGCAGAGCTTTCTAGTTTTTGGTTTGTTGAATTTGCTCCCTAATAGCAGACTGAGTGTGACTTATTGCAAGATGCTGTTACTGAGGCTCAGTGCTCTGTTTCTAGCTTGGGACAGAAGGGATTCTCACTGGCTTTCCAACTACCAGGTGGGGTATGCCCTTTAAAGAGAGGAGAGGAGGCTGAGGGGAGGCACTGAAACACCTAGGGTCACGTCCCTTCAAGAGTACAGGCACTGACCTGAGATGACTAATTCCACTGGCTATCAATTTAAACAGACTGGACTAGACAGAAAAAGAGAATTTGAATGGAACCACTTAAATAGTCAAGAATTCAGGAGCTGCTATATGCGTTTTGCAAACGTGAATGCTTCGAATCCACAAACTATTGCTTTGCTTTCTGCGGATGTCACCTCAGTGCTTTGGGAGACAAGGTGGATGCTTTGGTTAAACTACAAGTGTTCTTGTCCCTGAAAAGTTGGGTTTTATCTTTGTATCACATATTGCTGTGAATGAGAATAAGAAAATGCATCTTGCTTTTGTAGCTACAAATCAAGAAAAAGGTTTGACTCACACCTCATCAAGAAAGATATTTATTATACCTGCTGCTTCTAACCAGCTGCTCTGGGTGCTTCCCTAACCCTCTTGTCATGCTTCCTGTTCTCTGCTTTTTCTTTTTTTTCCTCTTGTAGGCTTACATTGAATCCCTCATGTTATTGGAATGTTTCTTTGTGTGTTTTATTTCTAAAGGATCCATAAGTAGCATATGAAGGAAAATCAGAATGCAAATGCTACTTGGTTTATCTTTACTCACTCATAGTTTTCCTTTGGGCTGGGCCTTTGTATTTTGTTCAATTTTTTCCCCTCAAATTTTGAGCTAAATCAATTAATCTCTTTTGTACATAAATAGATCTCCAGTGGGAGATTTTGCTACCAACTTGAGAAGGACTACAGCTTTTAAAGTTTCGGTACAGCTTCATCGCTGTGAGTAGCCCTAGTGGAAATGTCAGACCCCAAGGAATTTTGCAGGTTGTATATTGTTCTTAGGACATGATTTTAGCTGGTAAAACTGAAAATATACTTGATCATTTTAATTCACCGGCTTCAAATGACACTTCAGGTTTCATTGTGACCCATTTATGATTGTGGAAGGACGGTGATATACCACGTTTGGACTCTGAGTGTTAGCATGCTCGTGACCTTTTCATCACTGCCATCATATTCTTATAAATTATTCTTCAAAACTTGTGCTTTCCTTATTTATTCTTTATTAAACAAACACAGCCAAAATGAACATATTTCCATCAACCTCCATTATTTTATTTGACCAATTTTTCCAAGGGCCATTTTTTTCCTCCTGTGCTTTTGGTTGCTCTTGACTTTAATTTTGAACACTACTAAACTGAAACGTAGGGTTTTCCAGGCTGAGAACCCATAACTCAGAGCTGGTTGTACACATCTCCTAGTCGGGAGACAACTTTGTGAGAGATGAATGGTCCAGCAGAAGGACAATTACCACTGAACAAAGGAAAAGGGGAACTAAAGAGTGGCTATAATGGCGGCATTAGATATATTTAACGAGGCAAGCTGTCCTAGAGACATAGATCTTCCCTGGCATTTCTCTTTGGTGATTTATGATATGGTTACGTTGAGTGTCCTTGTGGCCTCATATGCAGCAGACATTATTTTGATTTTCTTTCTTTCCTTTTTTTTTTTTTCAGATTTATTTCACTCCACAGAGCATAATCCAAAAAAGCCAGAGAGGTTCCTATTTAATGCACTGTACTCCATTTAAGCAAGTCGTTTTTGGTTTAGGGAGAAAGGAGAAGGTGGACTGGCAAATTCTATCTGGAAAAATAGTGATAAACAACACTAGCACCAGATCATTCTCACCTTTCCTGGAATAGGATCCTTTGCTCCCCAACGTAACATGAGACTTTTTATGCCATATGTTTCTTCCCAACTATTAAAATTAGAGTATAACATGACATTGAAATAATTTTTGATTTCTTTTATCTCTTCAAATGAGCCAGATATTTTCATATATATCATTATCTCATTTAAATCTCAACATTCCTAAGAGATAAATACAATCACTAAATCCATTGTAGAAATTTACACATTTAGTAACTGACAAAATCAGCATTCAAGCCAGAGTAATCAGGATTAAAACTCATATACTTTCCAGTACATGATGTTAAAATCGTGCTGAGTTTCTCTATATAATACGCATCATTACTAAAAAGAAGATTTTCTCCATATCAATAACTCATCCTGGGTGCTCTTCCTTTAGAAATTCCAACTCAAACTAGGTAATATTTTTGGATTCTGGTCCTTAGGCTCATTGTCTTTTAAATTGAAGAATTATAGTCAAGCAACAGAATAAGAAAGGGCACTTTAGGACAAAAAGGAAGAGACGATGTTTATTTTAACTGATGTAGAAACATTTCATGTTCAGTTATAAGCTGCTATTTAAGTTAAAGAAAAAATAGTTCTTGTTTTGATGGTCTACTGTGATATTATGAAGGAAATCATCAAATCACATGACTCACAAAGAAAATGTGATCCTTTCACCAGACGGATTGTAGTAGCATATAATCAGGATTCTGAGATCAGATTTTTCTCCATTTGGAGATGAAATTGTGGGTCTGAGTCACATTTGTTTTTGGTTTATTTCTTCTTCAAACTTAAGAGATTTTTGTCAGTGGTTTAACATCTAAGGTTTTACGAGTTTCTTTTTCATTGAGTGAAAGAAAACATTTTAATTTGCTTATCGACTCAGCACTAACCACGCCTACTAGTGCTCTATTTGATACTCTAGCTGGGTTTTCTCATGTCTCAGGTTAGATTCTCCTAGAAGCAAACCAGAGGCAAGCATTTGAGAGCAAGTAGTTTATCTGGGAGGGGATCCCAGAAAATACCGGTAGAGAAGGAGAACAATGAGACAGGGAAAGAAATACAGTCAATAAAGGGTGTGTTTATGAAGCCAGTTACTACAGTAAACAACTGTAGCTGATATTATTAGTTCATGAACTATTTACCAGTTAACAATGAGATAAATCCAGAGAAATTGAGATCAAGAATTTTTAAACATTTACAGCAAGTTGACACTGACATGATATACAAATGGATTTTTATTATATTTTACAAAAACTTGGGTCAGAAACAAAAAAAACTGGCACCTCACAACTGATGGATTGAGAGGGGTTATAGAGAAGATGCCTCAGCGTTAACTTGCCCAAGGGGCAAGCCGTAGTGTTTGTTCATCCTGTGGCTGTTATATTTGAGTGCTGCTCCTGGGTAGCATTAATAGAATAACTCATCTCTCCCAGTTTGCCGTGCATGTAAAGAAATGAATGTATTGGCTTTTGGAATGTGAATAGGGTGCCAAAAATATCTGCTACATCTTTTTTTTTTTCTCTGAAAGCAATTAGTAAGTTATTCTAGAAGTAATCATATGTCTAGGGCAGAAACACCAAATGACATCATGAAGGCTATTCATCGGACACCCTTTGGAAAGCATTCCTATTTCCTCCTTGATCTTGGCACTTTTTACTGCTTTCTTGGACAGTCACACATTATTGATATGGTTATGACATAAATTATCTTCCTTCCTTCCCTACTACACATTTACACCTTATTTCTAGGGAGTATTGGGGAATTTTAAAAGAAAAAACGCAGGAGTTTTATCTCCCAGTCCTAACAGTACACTCCCACAGATGAACATCTGTAAACTTGGACAAAATACTAAGAAGAAAAAAATCTACCTGAAGGCTCTGAAAAATAGACAAAATCAGGCAGACGTTGGAGAAGAGTCAAAACTTGGAAAAAGATGGAGATGAATTATTTTCCGTTTTTAAAGAATTAGCCTGAGGGCAGTCTGCAGCTGTGATATGGTACAGGATAGCTCAATCAATGATGGAAAATCTGCTTTCTTTCTAGCCTAAAGGACTAGGATACAGAGCCACAGCATCCACACATGCTGGAAGGCAAGGAAGAAATCCCTACAAAGAGGACAACCAAAAAAGGGGAGCCCCAGCAGTGTAAACAGTTGTCCCCAAGCACTCACAGGGGAGACGTTGCAGGACCCCTGTGGATAGCTACCAAAATCCGTGGATGCTCAAGTCCCTCATAGTTGGTCCTCCATATCCCAGGAACCCAGAACCCCACACACAGAGGACAGCCTGTAAAATACTGTATCCACAAGTGGCAGGCTGACCCATGAACCACTCTTGCTCAGGACGACTCAGAGGAGCTTGCAGCTTAGGCTAAAAGAACTAAACTGAAATTTGAGCTGCCTCTCACTCATCACAGATGGGGCTGAGTTTTTAGTTTTAGTGTAACCCAGCCTGTCCACTAAAAATAATTCAGAGAAATGATCCAAAATGATTCAACAGGAATACTCTCCCCTCACCCCCAGAAATGTTACCCATAAAAAGTAATATTCAGACACAAACAGCAGGATACCCAGATGTTCAATTTATCAGAAGGGACTTTAAGTGATCTATTACAATTATGTCCAATGGGACAAACGTAAATATTCTTATAATATGTGAAAGACAAAAGTTCTCAGCAGAGAAATATGAACAAGAACCAAATGGAAATACTAGAACTGAAATAATATGAAATTTTACTTAAAGAAAGAGATTACTAGGCAGCATGGAGGTAACAGAGGAAAAAAATCCATGAACTTGATCACAGATGAATAGAAATTAGCTAAAATTTCCTAAAGATTGCAAAAGATACAAATTTAAAAATTTAAGAAGTTCAACAATGTCTAGATAGAATACAAGTAAAGAAAACCATGCCTAGCCATGTTATAGTAAATGGATTTTTAAAACAAAGATAAAAATAAATTCTTGAAAACAGCCAGAGAAAAAAATGACATACATAGAGAGAACAACAATTTTAATGAACTCAGACCTCTCATTCAAAAAATATGAAAGCCAGAAGATAGTACAATGACATCTTTAGCCATTCTGTCCCAGCTACAGGGGTTGAGAAGCACATGTGAAATTAACGTGCAGAGGGACAGGCTCACTCCAAGACTGACACCTCCAAGACTATACCCCTCTCACCACAACTTACCACCACATTACTAAAGTTCTATTTAAGCAGTTCATTCTACCCAGTACATGCTATCTGATTATTAAGAAAAAAATTAGGATGCATACTAAAAGGCAAAAAACGCAATTTGAAGAGACTGAGCAAGCATCAAAATCAGACTCACATATGGCAGGAAGTTGGAATTATCGGACTGGGAATTTTTAAAAAATAAATTTTGTTGTGTATATTTCAGTTATACATCATGATGTTATAGGATACATACAGAAAGTAAAAAGGTTAGTATAATGAAGCAAATTAACATACTCATCATCTTACATAATTATCCATTGTTTTTTGTTTGTTTTCTGGCAAGAACAGCCAAAATCCACTCATTTAACATGAATCCGATATGCAGCATAATTTTATTACCTATAGCACTCATGTTTTACATTGGATCTCTAGACTCGTTTATCCTACATGTCTGCTACTTTGTATATCTGACTTCCATCTCCCTATTTCCTCTTCTTCTCTGCCCCTGGTAACGACTGTTTTGTTATCTATATGTGCATACTTCAATTTCGTTTTAGATTACACATATAAGTGAAATCATGAAATAGTTTTCTCTCTGTGTCTGGCTGATGTCACTTAGCATAATGTCCTCCAGGCTCATCCATGCTGAAGCAAATGGCAAGATTTCATTCTTTTTTAGAGATGAATAATATTCCATTGTATATATGCACCACAGTTTATCCATCCGTTCATCGACAAACACTTAGGTTGTTTCCATATCTTGGCTATTGTGAATAATGCTTCAGTAAATATGGGAGTGCAGATATCTTTATGAGGTAGTGATTTTACTTCCTTTAGGTATATGTCCAGAAGAGGGATTGCTGGGTAATATGGTAGTTCTATTTTTAATTTCTTTAGAAACCTTCATATTGTTTTCCATAATGATTGTATGAATCTCTATTCCCACCAACAATATACAAGAGTTTCCTTTTCTCCAATGTTCACCAATATTTGTTATCTTTAGACATTTTGATAGCCATCCTAAGGCATATGAGCTGATATATTATAGTGGTTTTCATTTTCATTTCCCTAATTATTAATAATGAGGAGCACCTTTTCTTATACCTGTTGACCATTTTTGTGTCTTCATTGGAGAATGTCTATTCAGGTTTTGTCCATTTTTATATTATTTCTTTTTCACCATTGAATTGTATAAGTTCTTTATAAATTTTGACTATTAACCACTTATCAGATATAAAGTTTGCAAATATTTTTTCCCAATCTTTACGCTACTGTTTCATTTTGCTGACTGTTCCTTTTGCTGTGCAGAAAACTTTTAGTTTAATGTAATCCAATTTATTTTTGTTTTTGTGGCCTGAGTTTTAATGTGATATCTTAAAAATCATTGCCAAGGCCAATATCCAGGAGCTTTTCTCCTATTCTCTCTTCTAGCAGTTTTATAGTTTCTGGTCTATTTATATTTAGGTGTTTTATCTGTTTTCAATTGATTTCTGTGTATTGTGAAAGACAATGAATGATTCAATTCTATTCTTTTGCATGTGAAAATCCAATTTTTCCAGCACTATTTATTTAAAAATCTATCTTTCCTCCATTGTATATGCTTGGTGCCCTTGTCAAAAATTAGTTGATCATATATGTTTGGATTCATTTCTGGGCTCACTATTCTGTTCCACTGGCCCATATGTCATTTTTTTTTATTTCAGCATATTATGGGGATACAGATGTTTAGGTTATGTATGTTGCCCTTGCTCACCCTCCCCTCTAAGTCCGAGTTTCAAGTATGTCCATCCTTTGCATGCTGCGCATTGCACTCTTTGTGTATGCATATACCGGTCCCCTCCTCCCCCCTTCCCCCCTGCCCAACATCCAATAGATGTTATTCTTATACGTGCACTTATGTGTTGATCAGTTAATACCAATTTGATGGTGAGTACATGTGGTGCTTGTCTTTCCATTCTTGGGATACTTCACTTAGTAGAATGCGTTCCACCTCTATCCAGGAGTATACAAGAGGTGCTATATCACCGTTTCTTAAAGCTGAATAGTACTCCATGGTATACATATACCACATTTTATTAATCCACTCATGTATTGATGGACACTTGGGTTGTTTCCACATCTTTGCAGTTGTGTACTGTGCTGCCATAAACATTCAGGTGCAGGTGTCTTTCGTATACAGTATCATTTGCTCTTTTGGGTAGATGCCCAGTAATGGAATAGCTGGATCAAATGGTACTTCTACTTGTATCTCTTTAAGGTATCTCCATATTACTTTCCACAGAGGTTGTACTAGTTTGCAGTCCCACCAGTAATGTATGAATGTTCCTATCTCTCCGCATCCACGCCAACATTTATTGTATTGGGACTTTTTGATAAAGGCCACTCTCGCTGGAGATAAGTGATATCTCATTGTGGTTTTGATTTGCATTTCCCTGATGATTAGAGATGTTGAGCATTTTTTCATATGTTTTTTGGCCATTATTCTGTCTTCTTTGAAAAGTTTCTGTTCATGTCCTTTTCCCACGTTTTGATAGGGTTGTTTGATTTTTTCTTGTTGATTTTCCCGAGTTCTAAGTAGATTCTAGTTATCAG
>CAUYSK010104332.1:0-19488 GCA_963575035.1 Avahi laniger
TTGGTGAATTCCCTCAGTCTTTGCTTATCTGAGAATGTCTTTATTTCTCCTTCATATATGAAACTTAGTTTTGCAGGGTACAAGATTCTAGGCTGGGCATTATTCTGTTTCAGAAGAGTGAGAATGGGGCCCCAGTGTCTTCTTGCTTGTAGGGCTTCAGTTGAGAAATCTGGAGTTATTCTGATGCACTTTCCTTTGTATGTTACTTGTTTCTTTCACCTTACAGCTCATTGAAGGGCCTCTTTAGTGGCTATTTTGGTCAATCTGATGACTGCGTGATGTGGTGTCTTTCTATTTGCATTGAATCTCCCTGGGGTCCGTTGAGCTTCTTGTACCTGTATATCTAGATTTTTAGCAAGGCCTGGAAAATTCTCCTCTATTAATTCTTCAAATAGCTTATCCAGCCCTTGAATGTTTTCTTCTTCACCTTCCGGAACCCCTATCACCCTCAGGTTTGGTTTTTTCACATAATCCCACATATCTTGTAAGCTTATTTCTTTTCTCTTAATTTTCTGCTCTATTTCTGTGACTGACTTATTTAATTGGAAGGAATTGTCTTCAATCTCTGAGATTCTTTCTTCTGTTTGATCTACCCTGTTCTTGAGGCTTTCCATGGTGTTTTGTAGTTCCCTGTATAAGTCCTTTATATCCAGAAGATCAGTTTGATTTTCTTTAATATTTCAATTTCTTTAGTGAATTTTTCTTCCAAGTCCTGGATTTTTTTTGTGGTTTCTTTGTGTTTGTTATCCATTTTTTTTTTTTTGCATATCATTCAGTTTTCTTACAATCCGTGCTTGAAATTCTTCTTTTGTCATTTTAGTGTTCTGAGTTTAGTTAATGTCCATTGCTGGGGAGCTGTTGTTCCTCTTTGGGGGTGTGCTTTCCGTTTGAGTCTTCATACTTCCATAGTTCTTTAGCTGGTTCCTTCCCATCTTCATCAGTTGTCCCTTCTTGCCTTTAGATTTTCGTTTGGATAATGACACACCCTGTTTAGTCTCTAAGCCAGTAGGTGGTGTTTATGGGTGAGATTTGACCACACTCTTTATGATGAATCAGTAGATGCAGTAAAAGCGTGTGCATGATGACCTCCCTGTCAGTAGGTGGCACTTGCAGGGAGGAGTGAGCTGCGGTGCTGTTTTTGGGTCCTGTAGCTAGCTCTTATTCCTCTAGAGAGGCCCTCTTGTGCCTCTGGTGCTGGGTGGGGCCCTGGGATTTCCAGGTGTGTCCTTATTCTCCCCTCAGTGGGGGGAGTCTGGGTTGAGCTGGGTTGGGTAAGCTTGCCCTCAGGCTCCACAACTGCTGTTAGCAGGGTCAAAGGTCTACTCTTTGTTTCTGTGCAAAGCTGCCAGGAGGGGCTGAAATGGCTCTGCTCACCTGAAAGTCTGGGCTTGGGGGCTGGGGCTATCCAAGGCCCACACTCTGAAGCAGGTCTTGCTCCCCTCCACTCTTCCCCTCCCCGTGGCCTCTCCCAGGCCTCTGCCAGGAAGTGGGACCACAGGCCGATGGATCTCCCCTGGCTGTGATGTGGGCTGGGAGGTTCCCTACCAAGGATTGTAGCCTAAGCTGGGTGCACAGCCCTCTTTTGGGAGGAGCGTTGCTGCTCTGGCACGCTGATCTGCCCCTGAAGGCACACACTCCTCAATAGGCTCTTTCACAGATCTCTCTTTTGTGCCCCGGGGTAGTGTGATCCTGACCTGGATGTACCGGGTCTGGTCTGCAGGCCTGTCCCCTGGACCTTGGAGATCAATCCCTGACCCTGCCAGGGGGAGGGATGCTGGTCTTGAATCACCTATAGGGTGTCCAAGCTGGATCGATTTCACTCCACCTCAGGATTTGCCCCACTCTCCAGGAGACCCCCAGGCAAGTAGCACCTTGGAGGGCTGGCGGATAGGAAACTCGCAGTCTGAGTACCCCTCAGTCTGCTGTAGGGCCCCAAAAGGAAAGGTCCTATTCCTTGGAGATGCCTCTGTGTGATGGCTAAATTGTTTCTCTGGACACCCACGGGTAGAGAGGGGGAAGGAGAGAATGGAGCACTATGGCGTCTGCCTATAGGCTTGGGTCTGCACCTGGGGAGGTTCCCCGAGAGGGCTAGGAGCCTGGCGCTGAGTCCACAAGAGGCCTCTGTTCACTGGCAGCAGCCGTCTCTGGGCTGGTGTCGGTAGGTCTCTCCAATCACTCAGGAGTCCACCAACAGTCCGAGATGCAAGGGAGGGGGAAATTAACCCCTCCACCTACCCTTGTCGTTGGTCTCCAAGCCTCTCGGGACCTTTCTCCTTCCAGTTCTCCTCCACAACGTCTTCCCATGGAGTCTCCTATAGTTTCAGGCACCCTTTCTTTCTACCCTCACCCGATCTATGTTTCTCTGCTAGCTTATTTTTTTCTCTTTCTTCTAAAATTCATTTTTTTTGCAGAGACACTCTGACTGGTGGCTTTTCTTGTCCGCCATCTTGACTCCTCCCTGAAATTTTTTTTTCATAATAATAATTCTTGGCAAGTGTTGACAAAACATTTTCACATTGTCCTCGGATAAGGATGACAGATAACATTCCCATTTTCCAGGTAATAGAAAACTGAGAGAAGGAGGTGAAGTGATGTTTCCAAAATAACCCTGAGGCCTGAAGGAACTAGAATTCAGATCTAGGTCTTCTGACTCTAGATCAAATCAATGTTGTAGAATTCAGACATTGGTCTTCTGACTCTTACCCCTAAACTAATGGTGCCCTTCACACTCTTGATGAAAACTCATAGTCACTTCTCATGAGAGCAAAATCAGGCCAACTTTGTTTGCCATAAGGCAAATGTGGTAGAGAACACCCCTATTGTGTTTCAGGGTCTATTTGCAACTTGAATAGAGAAATTAGTACATTGGGCATTTCCTGCCTCCCCCTAAAAGTGGACAAGATCCTATTTCTGATTCAAATGTACATTTTCAAGTTTCCATTGCTGTCTTAAAGACCATCTGCTCTTACTCGAGGTTCCTAGGCCCAAACTCTGACTCTCAAATCATATTACACTTGCCTCAGACTAACATCCTGATTCTCAAGCTATTTCATTTCACTTACCCAAGTTTTCTACGTTGAAATATCAGATTTAGAATCGCTTTTCTTATGTAAGAGGTTAGAACAAATGTAAGCAACCAAATTTGTTTTATGAAGAACGTAGAATGACCAGAGCTGGATTTGTTCCCTGATTCTATTCTTAGTAGAATGTCTCTCTCGGTCTGTCACTAATTTTGCGCTTTCCTTAAAAGTTTCTGCTGGCAAAGAATTAGAGGTTAGTTTGTGTTGTTCCACAGGCAGTTTCTCTTTCAGCCCAATACACTTTCTCTCCCTGAGCAGCATGGCCTTCGCAGCCAACTCCAGGACAACCCATCCAGCCAGAGCACCCAGCGTGTATCTCAGCATGAGAGCAGCTGTAGCACACAGCTTGCCAGCACAATCACGATAACAATCTGCAGTTGAGGTTGCTGCATTCCTGACCTTTTTAATGTGACTGTGTGTACAAGCATAAATACACCCAGAGACGAGGGAAATATGTTCAATTATCTTACTGCATTATTCTACGATGCACATCATGTCTCCCCAGGCATTGAAAACAGCCCAAGTAAACCACAAATAAGATAAATTCTGTGATCATCAAAATGAGGACAAAATCCAAAATATGCCCTTGGTTTGTGGTTGAATATGTTTGAGTAGAAGATTCTTGTCTTTTTCATCTTGAGTCTGTTTCTTTTATGTTATATTTAAATTAATTACACATGTAAATACTTCTACAATGAGATATGGTGATGATTTCCTGAGAACAAAGTGTGGCGGAAATCCCTGGATTTATGTGGGAAGACATTTGATGTGAAATTACTCCACCTTTTCTTTAGTTATAACTCTGAAATCTAGGAACAACAAAGTTGCATGTGGTAATTCTCCACTGTCAATCTTGTTTTCTCTTGTTCAAGAAAAAAAAAAAAGAAAAATAAGAAAATAAACAAAAATCATTTCTGTAATGATGTGAAGATCAAATTTAAAAAAAAATATTGTAAGACCCAGGGAATTGGGTTTGTCAATCATAGTTTCCTTTCTCATATATTATATTATTTAGCCTCTATTAAGCATCTTAGCTCACAATATGTTATTTACAATATAAGAAAGGCATGAATAGTTGCCACTCCTTAAGTGGAATTCAAATTCCTATGTTATTCTTCGTAAACAGACTTTTTAAAGTATTGGGTACCGCTATGAAATGCTGACTTAAGCCATACAAGAGGTGAACATTTCGTTTCTAAGATAAAGAGATAATGCGTTTTACCCCAAAAAACTTGTCCAGAAAAGATGTTCAGAGAACAGGCATGGACACACTGACTCAGTAGCAAACAATTGAAGTATTTTATTAATGTATTTCCTTAATTATCATAAACAAAATAAAAAGACTAATAAAAATTGCTAGAAGGTTTAGAGCATAGCTATACAGTATTACAGCATGTGCAATAACTAATTGTTGAATGAATGCATGGAAGGATGAATTAAGGAAGATTGAATGAAAAGAAATGGATTCTTCCTACTGGATAGGTCCACATCTAAGCTGACATCAAATGTGGCTACAGAAACAGGTATGAGGATGACATTTCCTATGGAGATCTCATCGAGGAGGAAGGAGCTCATGGTGATGGAGCTCTCACAAATCTAAATAAATTTCTTTCCACAAAAAATACCTACTATTCTTCCCTACATGACTGTTTAGAATGACATTCTGAGAAAAGAATCCTTCATGGGGGAAAGTATTGACATACCCTTCCGTAAAGTGGAAGTCTGAAAAAGGGTGAGACTTATTGAGTGTGACCATCAGAAATACCCATGGTAACAAAATGAGATACCACTCCACACTCATTAGGATGGTTATTAAAAACAACAACAATGACAACAGAAAATAACAAGTGTTGGTGAAAACTTGGAGAAATTAGAACCTGTGTGCATTGCTGATGGGAATATAAAATGATGTAGCCACTTTGGAAAAAGGGATAACAATTCCTCAAAAAGTTAAATATATAATTATTGTACCATCTAGAAATTCCACTTCTGGATATATACACAAAAGAATCAAAAGTAAGGACTCAAATAGATATTTGTACACCCATATTTATAGCAGCATGATTCACAATGGCCAAAAGGTGGAAACAACCTAAGTGTCCATCGTTAGATGAATGGATAAACGCAGAACGTACATAAAATGTTATATTATTTAGCCTCAAAAAAGAAGAAAATCCTGACACATGTTACAACACAGGCGAACCTTGAGGACATTATGTTAAGTAAAATAACCAATAACAGAAAGACAAATGTTACATGATTCCACTTATATGAAATGCCCAGAGTAGTCAAATTTATAGAGACAGAAAGTAGAATGGTGGTTTCCAGGAGTTGGGAAATGCAGGAAGGGAGAAGGAATGAGAAGTTAGTGTTTAATGGGTAGAGATCTTCATTTGGAGAAGATGAAAAAGTTCTAACAATGGATGATGGTGATGGTTGCATACCAATGTGAATATACTTAATGCCACAAAACTAAACACTGAAAAGTGGTTAAAATGATAAATGTTGTGTTATGTGTATTATGTCATAACAAAAATAAATATCATTAGAGCAACAGTACAACAATGCAACCAAATACTCTCCCAGAAGAAATGTAGGAACTATGGGTAGAAGACTAGGATTTGATGACCTTTGTAAGAGTCTGTCACCATCAAATCTTTCTGAATTTTCTTCTTGTATTAACACTTTTTCTCTCTGACCTCACTTATTAACTGAAAAACCTTAAAATTCTAACACCTTGTGTGTTGATTTTTTTTTTATTTCAATACATTTAGGAAGTACAAGTGTTTTTTGTTACATGGATCAATTGTTTAAGCTGAAGTCAGGGCTTTTAGTGTACTTGTCACCAGAATAGTGTACATTGTACCTTACAGGTACAATGACAGATTTTTATTCTTACTCCCCTCCTACCCTCCCTCTTCTTAGTTTTCAATTTCCATTGCACAACTTTATACCACACATACCCCTCATTTAGTTCTTGCTTATAAGTGAGAACGTGTGGTACTGTTTTTCCATTCCTGAGATATTTCACTTAGGATAATGGTCTCCAGTTTCATCCAAATTGCTGCAAAAGACATTATTTCATTCCTTTTTATGTCTGTGCAGTACTCCATGGTATATATGTGTGTGTATGTATGTTTGAGGTGTGTGTGTGTGTGTGTGTGTGTGTGTGTCACATTTTCTTTATCCACTCATCAGTTGGGTTGATAGGCATTTAGGTTGATTCCCCATCTTCGCAGTTGTGAATTTTGCTGTGAAAAACACTTGAGTGCAGATGTCTCTTTTATAAAATGACTTATTTTTCTTTGGATATATACCCAGTAGTGGGATTTCTGTTGCTGGATTGAATGGTAGATCTATTTTTAGTTCTTTGAGGATTTTCCATACTGTTTTTTATAGAGGTTGCAATAATTTATATTCCCACAAACGGTGTATAAGAGTTCCCTTTTCACTGCATCCATGCCAACATTTATTGTGTTTTTACTTTTTAATAATGGTCATTCTGACAGGTATAAAGTGGTATCTCATTGTGGTTTTAATTTGCATTTCCCTGATGATTAGTGATGGTGAGCATATTTTCTTATGTTTGTTGGCCATTTGTATATCTTCTTTTAAAAAGAATCTGTTCATGTCTTTTGCCCACTTTTTGATGGAGCTATTTATTTTTTTTCTTGTTGATTTGTTGGGTTTTCTGTTGATTCTGTATATTAGTCCTTTGTCAGATATATAGTTTGTAAATATTTTCTCCCATTCTGTAGTTTATCTATTTACTCTGTTGACTATTTCTTTTGTGTGCAGGAACATTTTAATTAAGTCCCATTTATTTATTCTTGTTGTTGCTATATTTGCTTTTAGCATTTTATAAATTCTTTGCCTAGACCAATGTTCAGGAGAGTTTTTTGTAAGTTTTCTTCTGAGATTTTTATGGTTTCAGTTCTTTCATTTAAGTCTTTAATCTATCTTGAGTTAACTTTTGTATATGGTGAGAGTTAGGGATCCAGTTTCTTTCTTGGGCATGTGACTATCCAATTTTCCCAGCACCATTCAGCACCATTCCCAGCACTGTCCCTTCCCCAGTATATATTTTTGTTTGATTTGTCAAAACACAGTTGGTTGTAGGTATGTGGCTTTATTTCTGATTACCTTATTGTGTTCCATTGATCTATGTGTCTACCTTTATATCAGTAACATGCTGTTTTGGTTATTGTAGCCTTTTAGTATAATTTGAAGTCAGGTAATATGATGCCTCCAGATTTTAAGTTTTGTTTTGTTTTATTTGATTTGGATTGCTTTAGCTATTCAAGATCTTTTTTGGTTCCACATGAAATTTAGGATTTTTTTATCTAGAGCTTTGAAAAATGATGTTGGTATTTTAATGGGAATTGCACTGAATCTGTAAATCACTTTAGGCCTTGAGTATTGCTCTTTGAGAAGAAAGAAACTAGAAGGCTACCTTTAACTATGAACCAAGCAAAACAGAGGTAGAAAATGCTGAAAGAATCAATAGTTGTTATGACCAAAAAAGAAAGGAAAACTAAGACAAAATACTTTGACAAGAAAGAAGCAGTACTGGACTATACATCACATGGCTTTTCAATAACAGTATAGGTAAAGCCTACAAGAGACTAAGCTTAAATGATAAAAAAAAAAAAAAAAAGTAGAAGCAGAAGAAAAGAAAAGGCATGGAGGAAGCACAACAAAAAAATGAAGTTATGGCAAATCCAGCAGCTTTTTGCTATATCTTGATTATGGTATTCTCCTACATTTAATTCTACTTGGATGCATTTGTGCCAATCTCCCCCACTAAGCTTGGAATTCTCTTAGTTGGCATGTAGCAGTCATTCAATAAACATATATTGAAGAAGTGCACATGAATAAATAAATACATGAATACACTATCATCAGTTGGGATTCAATTCAATCCATAAAACCTTTTAAGTGTCTATCATGTGCAGTGAATGTCCTTCTCCAGGAATTGCAGTATATCAGAAAAATCAAATACATAAATAATTAACAGTGGCTGACTCTGATAAATATATAATGGAGTGGAAAAGAAGTAAAAAAAATTGAGGACCACAGGAAGGCTTTTCGAAGGAGGTTAGATTTTAATGAGCATTTGAAAAATGAGAAGATTCTGGTAGGTAACTAAGAAACAATTAGAATTCTAGAAAGAGGGAAAAACCAGTGTGCTTAAGGACACAGAAGCAGGAAAAATACAAGTTGTAGTCAGAGAAAAGCAAATATAGTTCCTAGTCTTACAGAATTGAGAATATATTAGTGAAGGTCTTTTGGGAGTTTGGAGAAAATTGTAGAAGTAAATTGGAAGCCAGAGAAGTTGTATATCATTTTCCAAATAATGAGGGACTGTGGGAAAGTTTTGAGTAGAAAATAAACTTGGTCTGATTTAAGTTTAGGGAGGATAACTCTGGAAGCAATGTGGATTATGAATCTGCAAGAAGGAGTGACTGGAGCAATAGGGAGCCATAAGGAGAATATTTCAAACATCCAGGAAAAACATGAAGGGCTCATTTATGTTGACGGTAATGGAGATAAAGATGCATGTTAGAGACTCCTGCAATTCTGTCTTCTGAATGGTTTTGGAACTATGGGAAATGGAAATATATTCAGCATGACCACCTGGTAAGATGGGAAATAAAGCACACAAGAGGAAAAGTTTGAAATAATTTTTTATTATGTAACAATTTCATCCTTAAGAAAGTTCTTTACTGTCATCCCCTATGGTGTTCTGCTGATCTTTTTTCACCTCATGTTGTCTCTGCTCTTGTCTTATGTAAGCAATCATCAGTGTATCAGCACTGTCTTTCTGGGAGAGCATAACCTGCTTGTACTGATCAAAAATATCTGTGGTTCCTTGGTTACACCAGCAACATCATCATAAGCTGCAACAGTGCCTTAGATGCTGAGTGGACATTGGCACTGACTTACATGAGGAACGATTGATAAAAAATAGGAGCAACTCAGCAAGAAATGGAGAGAGGCTTGGAGAAAAGAGTCTCAATAAATGGGACAGAAGAATCTTGATTTCGACTCCTTTATTTTTGCTGAGCCCTATTTCCTTGCCTATAAACACGTAACTCTCCTTACCTCAGAGGGCATTTCAAACGAGATGTTTCTAAGTGCTGCATAAAATTAAAAATGCAAAACATGGTTATTTTCATTGTTATGAGAGGGGTCATGAAGTTTCTGAAAGATCTCCACATGGAATAAACATGATACATTTTCATACCCTCTTAGAAGGCACAGGTAAGACCAAAAGCTTTGAACCCAACATTAGAACCACTTTAGTGCAGTGAGAATGCTCTAAAAATGGGGTGGGCTGTTTCAGGCTGTGGACAGTGGTCTGTTGTGGCTGTCGTAAAGCATGCCAGTCTCTTGGTTGGGGAGATTGAAGCATCCTATGGGGAAGTGGACTATATATTTCTTAGACCCCATATTCTATAATTCTAAGAAAAGTTTCTCTCTCATGGCTAGATGGCACTTCAAAGTGAGATGCCACACAGGTTTCCAACAAACTAAAAAGTAATGTGAAAGCAACTATTTTCTTGACAGTAAAGCAAACAAACAAATTTCTCTGTGTGAAGCTAAAAGAAGAGGAAAGAAGTCTAGTTTCCTGGTGATTTCTTCAATCTGAAGAACTCAAATGTGACCCACTTCTTGATAAATGAGAGAATAAGTGAACAGAATTGAGATTTCTCCTGCCTTCTTCTAGAATAGTTTTCCCAACGAAAGGGTATGATTTTTATGTCACAGTTAGATGCAGTAGAAATGGTCTGGCTTTGGAATCTGTACTACCTCTCACTAGATGCAAAGCCCTGAGCAAGCTCTTCAAACTCTTTAAGGCCAACCTCAACCAACCGTAAAAATCAGGTAACAATTCATAACCTATAGGCCTAGCATAAATGTGGCCAAGTGGGGGAAGTGCCCAGATTTGAGTCCTAGTGGGATTTATATGTAACTTGTCACATCTAGCAGACAGTTGGCCAAGCCTTCCATGAGTATATTGAAGTAGAGGTTCAGGAGCTGCTTGAGAGGATCCAAGTTCAGTTCATTGCTGGCTTCAGATACACATGGACATGTCTGGCAAGCTGATGAGTTTTGTGCAATCAAAGCCAAGTATATTTCTTGGGAATAAAAGACTCGTGCTAAGTGAGAATAGAGCCAAGGATCAAAATAATAAAATGACAACAACAACAAAAATAAACGAATAAATCAAAAAAAATAAAACTTCAGTTTATGGAATGCGGGGATAAGATGTGAGTGCCAAAGATCTATTTGCAGGAGCAATGAAGAGTGTCTTAGGGGAAAAGTCACCTTAAGCAGCAATAGAGCAAAGGGCTATGAGCAGACCGCTATCAAAGCTTAGTCTTCCAAATGACATCTGATATTCAGAGTGTCTCCTGACTTGACTAGAGGGGTGGTGAGAGGGATAAAAACGGAAATAATCATTTATTTTAAAGCTCTAGTATACATCTAGCTACACCCACGCTATGTGGTATTTTCAACACTAGTAACTAACGAAGGGGAAACATCCACTTTGCCATGGATGGCCAGGTAGCTTTATCATCACAGGCGTTCCAAGGAATCAGTTCGGAGGCTCCTAGTGGGAGAGTATGGACACATTCAGTCGGGCAGGGAAGGTCCCTAGCAGGTAGACAGGATGCTCAATAAGAGAGTATGGTACCAAGAGGGTGGTGCCCAGCAGGAGGCTGTAGGGCCTGCTAGAGGAGTGGAGTGTCAGGAAGGATACTATGTTCACAACAGAAGAAGACAATGTCCTGTATCAGAGTGGAGAAGTTTCTGTTTAAGGAAAACATTCTTTCAAACCCTAAATGCACGATAGTAACTATTTTGAAACCAAAACCAAAAACGTTACATATTGGAAATGAAAAGCCACAAAATGTTCACCCATCATTTCTTAAAGAATTTTGCTGTTTTACTAATGTAAGTAGAAGTTGACTGACAGACTAGAGGTCCTCTCATAATGCCATGTTCCAGAGGAAATTGGACAAGTCACACAGAACTGACAGAACCAGGATAGCTAACACATTAAGAAACCTCAGGGTTTCCAGTTCTTATATTTTGTGTGACCTTCAAGTTTAACTTCAAGTTTCAGATTTATTTGAGCTTTAAAACAGATTCATGAGTTTCGTTTTAAGTCGCTGTGATTTTTTTCATGGGTTTCTTAAAAAGGCATTAACAACAGATGACCCAGGGCTCATTTCAATCACACTCCACTCTTTTGATGCCTCTGGTACCTACGGAAGCAAGGAAGGTTTGTGGAACTGTATTTTAATGTATTTATATTTTTGCCTACAGACGTGAAATGGACTAGGAGGAAGAAGTCAAGGTCAGGACTGTGTGTCACAATGGTTTTAAAGGACTCTGGCTCTGATTACAGTAGTGTGACAGATTTATGGGTTGATAAGACTTCACTGATCAAAAGCATACTGTAATTTAGTATTTAGCGTGAGAATTTGCAAATGAAGTCCAGATGTGTTTACGTAAGCCAGACACCATGGTAACCAGACTATGAAATAAACCTATTAGGCAATGTCTAGGTGAGGTCAAAACAACTGGTTGATTCAGAAATTTCAATTATCAGACAAGACATTGAAAAAAAGAAAAGCTATCAATTCGTTGCTAAATTTAGCTGGTCAATTTGGTCAAAAAGATCATTTTGTTAGACATGGCCTTTGAATTATAAAATAGCTGATAAGAAAAATAGTGGTATAATAAAATATTAAATTTCTTGGGTAGCCAAAGAATTGCCTACAATGTAGACAGTTTTGAAACAGAAAATGTAAAATAGATAGCAATCTCCAGAAATAACATCAACAATTTCTAGAGAAGTAAGTTAAATTAAAAAGACTTAAAAAAATTGTTTAGGTAAATCCAGAAACCATGTTGTAGCACTTTTTGATTAAAGAGCATTCCGTAGGATAGGGCCAACAGGAGAATGCATTTTTCTAATACTGGATATCTCTCCCAGTCCTAGTTTTGGAGATTTAATGTATGGAAAGAAGATAGTCGCTACAGCAAAAGGAATCGCCATTTAACGGTCTCTCCATTCACTTACAAAGGGACTCTTCACTCCTTGGGTATCATGCAGCCCAGGGTATTCTCATACTAGTGGCTCTAGCATACCTACCCCAGGAGGCCTACCACCTGTTGGGCTCAATGCTTAACAAGGGCCAGTTGTGTTTGTTCCCCAAACCTATTTAAGCTAGTTTTAAAAGGATAAAATATGAGGACAATAAATGAATTATTTCAGAGAAATTGTCACTTCTCTGAAAACTAAGTTAAATTCTTAGCAAAAACTCAGTAAAACTGAGTTACTAAAAAATGCTGTAACATGAACTCTGAGAAAGAAAATTATAAGGTGTCCTATTTTAAATTGTTCTGCAAGTATCTTTAAATTCTCATTAATCTTTAAATAAGCCAAATTTGGAAAATCTATGTAATGGATTGTGGGCATAGTTTATCCAATAAATATAACATTGTAACTTATGATGCCAAATTCCAATCATTGAAATAAAAGAGGTTTACTGGATGCCAAATAAGAATTCAAAGTGTACTGGTTGATTGGCCAAAACTCTACATGTGCATATTTCAAATTAAAATAAAACGTATAAAGTATGTGAGTACATTTCACCATAAGGTATCTGTGTACATATGCATATGTACCAATGTATGAATCACATTGTGTGTTCCCCCACTTTAATTGGAATTTCTGCATAACTGGCCAAATACTTAGGGAAATCATTTTCAATACAAGGACTTCTACAGAATAATCAGGCACCCTCTTAAACTATCAGCCCAAAATTGATAGAAATTCAAGAAACTCTTGAGACATAAGACAATTTATATCATTCAAGTGAATTTTTCCACTTAAAGGAAAAATTGGAAGTTGCATGGAAAAGTACAACTTCACCCAGACTTTTTCTAACATATTGCAGAGTAGAACTTTGTTCAAAAGTACAAAACAAGGAACAAAATATAAAATTCTGAGAAATTGTAGGATAAAAAAGAAAATGTGAATGCAAAACAGCTGGACAAACTGAAGCACAGTATGATTGAGGGGACGGGAGTGAGCTCAGAACCAAAGAATAGAGTTTGGATATCAAATCTCCTGGCTGTGTGATTTTAGACAAATTACCTTCTCTGTCTTAATGTCCTCATCTGTTAAATAGCAAAAAATTATCTAATTCATAAAGTACATTGTTAGTATTAACCAAGATATTTCATGCAAGAAAAATACATGACACATACTAAGTATTGAATAAATGCTATTATTAACAATAAAAAAACATTGTGTTATCATAGTGCCAGTAGCTACCAGGATGTTGTCCTCCAGAAATCTTCTTTTAGTTATAGAAATTTTTCCCTGGAAGATCAATATACTTATTTTATATATAAATATAATATTTGTCTTCATATAGTATATGGGTTTGTGTGTGTGTATATATATATGTAATAAAGATTATGTAGAATTAAATTTATTATAAATGTATATTATATAATTTCTCATATTTCTCATATTATACATTATATATACAGAGTATGTGTATGTGTAAAGTATCTTCTACAGGCCTTAAAGCCCCCAACCATATTTTGCCTAGGATGATGCAGTCCTTAAAGAACACTGCTTTGCTACTCATTCACAGACACATCTGCCTCTGGAATGGAATACACAGAGAATCTGGAAGTCACTCAAGTCAGGGTTTCATAAGGACTTTGTGCCGTAGAACCAATAAAAGATAACAATGAAAGATGCATGCGAACAAAATACATCTTGCCCCCAAAAGCAAAAATCTCAAACTTTTCTTATTTTACAAATTACCGTGTCTACCAAAACTTGATGAAACTCTATACACAATTTTGAGATGCGCGTTGGATAATTTATTTAGAAAGTTATTAAAATAAATTAGTACAATGACCACATTATGATTTTTTGGAAAATGCATATATTTATATAAAGGTAAGTATAGATATATACACATACTATATATATTTAAAATAATGATTTTAAATTCATGGTCTGAAACCACAATTATTTTCTCACCAACTTAATATGTATATACACATACACACACACACATGTATACACAGAATATTGGCTATTTCAAGAGGCAAAGACTGGTCAAGGATGTGAGGAAATAGGGAAGAGAGAAATTATTGCTTTTTATTAGTATATTTCTATATTATTTAATATATTAGATATATACAACATAATTTTAAAACTTCAACATAATGAAATGAATAGATAGAATCTAGATTACTTTCTACAATGATTAACTTAAGTAGACTGAGTTCACATTGTGAGATGACAGGAAAAAATATCTTACATTTCCACCTAAATAATTCTTGAAGTGTTATATTGCAGTAATGATAACCTATTTCATGCCAAATATCTCACTGAAAATGACTTGAAAATATGGACAAAATATTAAAAATCTCTACATATCAGTGAAGAATTGAAGTGCCAAGATCCAAGAGAAGAAGAAAATTTAGAATGTTGAACTCAGCATTTGGGGTTACTTTTCTTCTAGAAGCACTGCCAATTTCCAAAAAGATACGTAAGAAGCCAAGCTGTTGAGCTGAGTGATCAAACCCTTACAGGTCTAGGGAGACAAAAATTAGAATTTGGGTTTTGGCAATGTAGAAAATGGATCCCTGGAAAACCCTTCCAGCTTTCAATTAGGATTTTTAAGGGCTTCATACTCCCTACAGGCAAGGGTAAACCAGAAATATAAACAATCCTAGCAAAGTCTAAAACTGTCATGGCATCATCTTAATTCTTGATTGGATTAATGTGACCTGAAATGGCTAGTTCTCTTATCTAAAAAAAAAAGATTCATTTTCAGATGCAAACATAATTTGTCTCAGAAGGAAGATACCATCAATGAAGGATCGATTTACCTCTTCATTTTTTCATATACAATGTCCAGCATTCAGTCAGAACTAACTAGTATAGGAGAAAACAAGTGTGATTGAAAATCCAGAGAAAAAGATAAACTACAGAAACAGACCTACAAGGGATGCTAATTAACTAGAGACATCAGACACAAGTTTTCAAATAGCTGTGCTTAATATATTTAAGTATATCAAAGGGAAGACTTAGAATTTCAGTGGAGAACTGAAAACTGTTTAATACAAAAAATTATCCATAAAATAAATTACTTTCTTCTATATTATATAATCTTGTATGATTTTCCAACTCCTTTGAAATAATCATGTCAGTAGCTAAGACACCAATTAACCCAAACTCAATGACCATTAAAAAGTTTTTTTAATCACAATATCTGTTTTCTAAGATATTCTTTAATTTGAAGGACCCCAAATTTTTTTAACAATATTAATTTCATTCCTTCCAAACATTATGGTTATTTCTGATCACTTTATAGTTTGGAAAAACTGTTTTACTTTCCTTAATAAGTGACTCATTTATCCAATTGTCGGTATCTTCCTTCTTATTCCCACATAATTTTCAATTTGTCCCCCCTTCCATTGAAAAATCCTTCTAACGATTTCCTAATTGTAAGTATTATGACTGTAGATGAGTAGCTACAGCAAAAGAGCTCTATAATACATGCAGTACAGATAATATACTGTTAAGCTATAAAAACTGAGAATTTAATGACAGAATAAGGAAGTGTTGAAAAGCATAAAATTACATGGAATTAAATTAAAAATTAAAATCAAGCTTATTGTTTCTTCTATTTAGAGAACAGCAGCTGCTTCTGTGTTATATTTATTTTTAAAAGTTTAATTCTGTATTGATATCTCAGCTTTCTATATATATGTATGCACACATACACATTCATCATATTTACAAACCATGAAATACATAAATTGACATAGATTTTTGTTCTAAAATATCTTCCTTGGCCCAAAACTAAAGATGAAGAATTTCATCCAAGAAAGATAAATTCTAAAATTATGAAGTTAAGACATGTTTGGAAGTATAGGTTTCCTCTTTTCAAACAACTTAAATGGGTAAATTTTAGTAATAATCATATTTGAAAGAAAGTAACCTTTGATAATAAAGCACATGTTAAAAAGTTGACCAGGAGAATTCCACTGCTTTTTGATACTGTAATTCATAGCATACTAGTGCTCACACTAAGAAAATCTTTAAAAGCCCCCAAAATACAAAACATCCATTTGTAGGCATTTGCATACTACTATGATGAAAAGGACTGAAGAAACCAGATTGTTAAGAGAAGGAAAGTGCATCGAAGTGAGCTCAAATTTCTGTCTGTCGACATATCCTAGGGCATTTGTTGAATTCTGGTATGAAAAGATGGCCTAAAAAGGCAGGCAAAGGGTAGTTGCTAAAACGTATAAAATATTTAGGCAATCTCATGAGCCTGAGGAGACCAAACTTGGAGTTTAGACTGCCAAGGCAGCCAGATATTGAGGATCCAAAATCCAGTAGAGAAGTGAGGTACAGAGAACTAAGCCGAACACTTGAAACTCATTTTCTTCTTGACCCATTTGCTAATTAATCTCAGAAAGGCAAAAGGCTAAAAAGCAGAGATGAAAATAGTTGAAAGGCATAAGAGAATTTTAGTTATCCCATTTTTAGTTATCCCATTTTATCTGTAGAGAGACAAAAATTGTACATGACTTGCAAAGTTGAAAAGGGCTTATGAAGTGCCAGGCTGTGAGTTGAAATTACTAAAGGTGGATGAGTGGAAGAACAACAGAAGTAGAATGAGTCTTACAAAGATGGCAAACCAGCCTTGGGTCAGCACAGACTGGAATTAGACTGAGTGGATCTGATCTTTTGCTGTCTACCAGGGAAACAATAAATCCTCTATGGAGGAAGATGATATAATTCAAAGCCTCTACAATTTTTCATTATAATGTTCAACATTTAATCAAAATTACCAGAACACCAAGAAATAAGACTAAGAGAAAATAGAGATAACACAAATAAACTTAAAGGAGACCTAGATATTTATATAATCAGACATACATTTTAAAATAATTAATTCAAATGTTTCAGAAAATAGAAAAGAATGTGAAAAACCTCAAGAAGAATTTTAATATGAGAAAAAGAATTGAGTGGACATTAAAGAAATGAAAAAATACTGTAATAGTAAGTAGGACTCAATACAGTCATCCCTCTGTATTCATGGGTTCCACATCCACAGATTCAGCCAATTACAGATCAAAAATATTTGAAAAAATAAAAAATAACAGTACAATAATAAAATAATGCAAATAAAAATATAGTACAACCATTTATTTAACATTTACATTGTATTAGGTATTATAAGTCATCTAGAGATGATTTAAAATATACAGGAGGGTGTGCATATGTTATATGCAAATACTATGCCATTTTATATAAGGGAGTTGAACATGCATGGAATTAATTCCTGGAGGTCCTGGAACTAATCCCTCATGGATATTGAGGGATAACTGTACAATGTTATATAAGCAAATTGATTACAATTGAAGATAGAAATAGTAGAAAATATTTAGACTGAAGAACACAAACAAAATTTATGGAAAGTACAAAAAAGAACATAAAAAATATAGAATATTATGTAAGGGATTAATATGAAGAAAATTACGGACCCAGAAGGAAGAGAGAAAGACAAAATGTTAGGAGCAATAGCTCAAGTGGTGGTGGGTGAAAATTTCTAAAACAGGTAGAAAGCATCAAACCTCAGGTTTTAAAAGTCCCACAAATACCAATCACCAAGAAAATCACATCTAGGCTCAATGAAGCAGCTGAAAATTAAAGACATGTAAAAATCTCAAAATCATCCAGGAAAAAAGATATATGACCATCAGAGGAGCAAAATTAAAAATAAAACAATAAAATAGAAAACAAAGGAGCTAAATTTTCTATTGAAACAACAGAAGACAGATGTAAACAAAATGATGTATTTAACAAGCTAAATGGAAATAACTACCAATCCAAAATTTCATATCCTTCCAGTGAAACGCCATTTACTAATAAAAGTAAAGGCCAAAAGGGCATTTGTAATGTCAAGTAAGGACCTCCAAAAACCCTCTCCTCCATAAAATCAACAAGAACACTGGCAAAAGTGTCAAAATCAACTTTTTCAGAATTCTGAAAGTCTAAGGCTTACAGCAATCACAGAGTGTTTATGCAAAAAACACAGCTGAATATAGTAAGAAACGCCAGCTTTTTGATATTTAATTTGACCTGTTCCCAAGCGCTTCCCTCCATGGTAGGCTTGAAAATCAACAGTTGACAATTACTGTGAAAACCAGCAGCCTAGGAGTGAATGGAAGGGTGAGAAAGGGGTTGAAACTTTTTCAAAGCCCTATTCTCAGAGAATCATTGTTAGACATGTATGGCAATTCTATAGAAAATTCCACTTGCAAGTCTTATCTTCATTTAACCTAATAGAGCTCATTTGGTGTGAACATCCTTTTCCCCTGGGAGCATTTGTTAAAAACAATCAATGTAAGCTACTTGAAACAGCGATAACAGTTGGGGCAAACAACAAATTAAGCAAAAATTTTAAAGGAAAACCTGAGGGAAAAAATATGTCCATAGATAACTTTAAAAAGTGCTGTAATATTCTGGTTATCTAGAAGGTTGTGTGCATGCTTAGGGTTGTGTGTATATTCAGGGCTTGGATGTGCAAGGGAAATACCTAAAGACCCTAAGTGTTCACCTCTAGCAAATCTTGAGATTTTGCACAAATAAGAAGTGAAAGCTCAGGCAGATTTGTAAATTGACTGATTGTCAAGTTATGCCGCAACATAGACATAAAGCCCATCAGCAAAGACTGGGAGAAATTTTAGTTTTGGTCATTCAAGGAAATCTCTCTTCAATCCTTAGCTGAACACTAAGCTAACTCAGAAGATATTTCAGTAGCCACACATGACAAAAAATACAAACTTTCTGTAATTAGTGCAGGAAAGTCACTAGACAAAAAAGCAGCAGCAACAACAAAAAAAAACGACAACAACAAACTCTAAGGAGGAGGAAGAATTTGATTTCCAGAGTTATATTAACTTACATTAATATTAATATATTAATAGAATGTCCATTATATTAATTAGAATGTTCAATTTTCAACTAAATTAAGAGAGATACAAAAGCAAGAAAGTATGGCCCATATACAGGGGAAAAAATAAATCAATAGAAACTGTCTCTGAGGAAAAACATATATTAGAATCACTAGACAAAGACTTTAATCCAGCTATTAAAATATGTTAGAAGAATTAAAAGAAACCATTTTATGGGAAGGAGAAAAAATGGCGGAGTTAGGGTAGCCTCCCGCATCCCTGCTTCCAGAGAGGGAGACGTAGATCCCGGTCTGCTACACACAATCGGAGCGCTCTCCCACAAAAACAGCGAGGGGAATCGGTGCAGATTCAGCGGGGGACACAC
>CAUYSK010104340.1:0-24001 GCA_963575035.1 Avahi laniger
AAAAAATTAGCCGGGCTTGGTGGCGCATGCCTGTAGTCCCAGCTACTTGGGAGGCTGAGGCAGTAGGATCGCTTGAGCCCAGGAGTCTGAGGTTGCTGTGAGCTAGGCTGACGCCACGGCACTCACTCTAGCCAGGGCAGCAAAGTGAGTTTCTGTCTAAAAAAAAAAAAAAATATTCTTATGTAACTGGCTTTATAAACAGTGGCAATCAAGCTGAGATAAAGTATATGACATTACATAATGTGGAGGCCAAATGGAGATGATGGAAATATGTGAAAGCACTCTACAGTTGAGAGGTGGTATTATTTAAATGTTATCATCAGGGCAGTTATGATGATGATGGTGGTGGCAACCACCAAATCCCCAAACCAACTGTGTTCCACTTCACTCTCTGGGGCCTTGCTCCTTGGAGCAGTTGTCAGACGAACAGCATGGACACTGCCTGGGAACTTGTCAGAAATACTGAATCTCAGGGCTTTGCCCCAGGCCTGCTGAATCAGAATCTATATTTTCACATCATCCCTGGATTATTCATGTCCACAATAAAGGCTGAGAAGCACTGGTCCAGAAATCAAATTTGGGAAAATAGCTTGTCAATCTAAATTGCTATTTAACAAGTGGATTGCCTAGTTATTCACCCTTTCATTTTATGGTTGTAATAAAATAGAAAAACAGGAAACAACCCAATTTTTATTGTGGATACAAATTCAACAGGACATGTTTTGTGTATTTAGAATCCTAACTAAATATACAGACAGCTTTTACAACTGGATTTCCCTCCTTCTCCCTTTTTTTGAATACTGGCCTCTGTTTTACTAAACCTTTATCCAAGTCAAGTAGTATAGGTATATCTTACAACATCTAGACTTTCTGCCAAATTTTACTAAGTCATATCAGATAATTAAGCACTATTAAATCTTGTGAATATTTATTTTAATTAAATTCTATTTAACTGCTATCAGACAGCATTACTGAGGAAAAAATCCAAACTAAATTTGATCAGAGATGACATGATTAGGTTGCTGAACTTGTGTACGTAGAAGGAGCAGAAGGCTTAAAAAAGGGGAAGCCCAAACATCTTTAATGAAACCAAGAATGTCTAATGCAATAAAATAGAGCTCAATAAATTTAACAGAAAGCCATACAAAGTGCAGTGGGATCTTTATATCCCTTCTGAAATCTTAAATAACATAGCTTCATTTTAGGCTTAGCAATAACAACATTTTAAAATGTTAAAGACTCTCCTGTACAAGACGATTTTTTAGACATATTATATTTTTATTTAAGTATATATTATCTGTCAGGATTACTTAATATTTTAGATGACCACAACTAGTCTAGTCAATGGACTGCAAAAGACATACCGTAAAAGATAACATCTTTAAAAATATTTTCATGTTCTTATGTGAGAATTTAGTCTCTTTTCATGCTATCAAGGATAAATTAAAGCTTGTAATAGATACAAAGATATTAACAGAGCAGTCTTACAATAAGCCATTGTATGTCAGTCAAACCAAGAGATAAGAATTGAGCTGTGCCTTATTAAAAAAATCTTGGTAGGATTACTAAAACTTTGACTTCTTCCTCAACTGACTTATTGCATCTAAGTATAAAAGGTTATACTGGTTCATTGGAGTATTGAATATAATGATTTTTGGAAAGATTCAGTGGAAAATTATGATGCTGTCAGATCAGAGAAGAATTTACCATGAAACAATGGAGCTTAAGCTTCAAGACCTTTTTCATGCCTGGGCCCCTTTTAAGGCCTAGGACAGGGTTCTGGCAATGTGCCTACATGTTCATATATTTTTTAATTAGCAAAAATGAGAAAGTTATGGTAACAACCTAGTTAATGAGGATAATCAATTCGAAAGGTATTTAAGATTAGTTCCTGCACCAGAAAATTTGAAATGCTCTAAAATCTTGCAGTTCATCTGGAAAGAAGCCTAAAAAAAGTTTTTCCAAATTTAACTACAATTCTAACAATTACCATCAATAGTTATAAAATAGAGAGAAAATTTTCTCAACTATTAATAATTTTGAAAAATCCTATTACCTTAGAGGAAAGACTGAATTTAAATAACCACTTTATACCTAGTTTTATATTATGTGTTTGTCTTTTTCTTAAAGAGGGTTCACTCCAAATGTTGTATAAGTTTCAGTCCCCACAAATCCTGGATTCTTCCCTGCATTAGATATAGATGTTTACTGTTGAGTGACAGGCTTAAAGTTTTTCTTTTTTAAAGTAACCTTTATAGTGTAAAATATCTATTTCTTTTCCATTGCATCAAAAGATGGGATAAGCCCAAGTATGGCACAATAGTTAAACATAAAATATCCTAGAATCAAAATAGGCAGCCCACCCAACCATACTTAGTAAGATATTCCATGTGTTAAGTCCAGGTCTATCAACTACCAGTATTCTATGCAACATTGATTACGTGCACCAATACAGTTATAGAAAGACTATTATTGCAAAGCTATGTAATTAACAAGGCTCCCAGGTCCCCATATTTTATAAACCAAATTCAAGAATGAGCATTCAGTAGCCACTAATTATTGCCTTTCTCATAGCAGTTTCTAATTTTTCTAATGATGGAACAGGCTGTTCTTTTTATGTAAAGGGTAATCCTACTTATCTGACCACAGCTTTCTTCTGGTGAAGACAGATGTGCTGGAAAAGCCACCTACATTCTCTGATTGGCGCCTGCCTGAACTCAAAGACAAAAGTCAGGGTGATGATGAGGTTGAAAGTGTCCTGGGGTCATGGAGTAGGTTAAAACCAAATAGCCTGCAGAAATATTAAGCCCCTCATTCTGACCTCATTACCCCAGGATTCCAGCCAAATGAACAAACTGCCCACCTGCCTAAAGACACACAGAATACACTCAAATGTAACTGAAGTACACTCTGATTAAGCAGGGCTCATTTAATTATAGTTATGTTAATGGTTCCTTTTAAATTTCCTCATTACTCACTCAATCCTTGTCACTTCTACTTTCAGCAACTACAAAAAAGAAATGCTTGTCTATATTGCTCCTTCTAGATGTCTAATAAATTCTTACAAGCAAATACTTGGCCACCACCACAGTGTTTCTAAGCACTCACTTCTCAGAAGCTCTTCTCATGCAAGCCATGGTAACTCTATCAACGTAGCATATTCATTTCTTTAGTAACGAAAAAAAGGGGAAAAAAGAAAAGTATTGCTGGAAAACCGAAACCAAAAGGTGACCTAAGACATGGGTCGCGACAGCAACTAATTGCTGGCCCCTCCACTTCTTTTCATTGCGTTCCTTCTTTCTTTTTTTTTTTCCGTCCTTGTTTTGACTCTGTATAGCTCTGTCCTCTGCCTCCAGACTCCACCCTATTTTTAAAACATCTATGAATGTCACAATCTAGACAGGAAGATGGGCCATAAAAGCATTTCTATGCACAAGTAGGACAGAACCAGGGAGGCCCTGTGGCACCCACCTCTTCCTCGTCCCTGAATTCAGTCACTAATGAAAGCCAGTTTTACCCGCCCTCTCCAAAGCCACTTTCTCTAGCTTCATTCTGATCATGGTTTCTTGCCTGAACTTTTGCTTTATATCTCAAACTTAGCTCTCCGTCCAACCCATCTCTACACTCACACTCACATACACTCAGAAGAATCTCTGCAGAGGACCGAAAAGTGAAGCTCCTTCCCCATTACCTAAGGAATGAGAGCCGAGAGCCCATCGTGACACGCAAGTGCTTTCCCACCAGGCCCTACTCACTCTTCAGCCGCAGCTCACAGCCCACGTGACCCTCACGTTGGCTTTACCTTCACCGCGTGTGGTTAGCTAAACAGACATGCTGGGTTGTTCCTCTAAGCCTTTTCTTACTGTTTCTCTCATCTGCCTGGATAATTCTGACCCGTCTTTCAAGACTTGGTCCAACTGTCATCTTCTCCAGAAGCCTCTGAGATCCTTCAGGCTGGACTAGGTGCCAGCTACCCAGCCCTGCACTGCAGCAGCATTCATCAGATTGTAAGGAAACGCTCCTTTGGTTTCTTGCTTCCCCAAAGAGATTATGAGTCTTGAGGGCAGGAACCTCTTTTAAACATGTGGTAGGCTCTGAGCCACAGCAGGGCTTCACACAGAGTACCCTCGCTCTAGTAAAGCTGTCCTTTCTGCCATCACCAGTGACCCCCAAATCAAGAATGCTATTGGGGTCTGTCCCTGTGAATCTTCCTCCCCGAAGCTGATACTGTGGTGCACTCCCCACCCCGACCTTGATTTTCTGAACGGAACTGTTTAACCTTGGTTTCTTGGCCACCTCACTATCCTACGGGCCCCCACATGAGCTGGACTGCTCCTGCCCCGTCTCCCTGGCTGGTTCCCCCTCCTCATCCTCGCCCCTACCGCCTTCCCTCATGGAGTTGTTCCACGGGGCTCACTTTCAGACGTTCTTCCCAAGTTCTGCTCTCCCCCTTCAGGTCTCGTCCATCCTCAAACTTTTTGCTTATGACTCTGACATCTGCTCTCCCTGCCCACCTTTTGAGATGACACCTGTCTCTCAAAGCCCATGACCATGCCACCTCGTCTATGAGATGTTTTATTACTGGCCCCTCCCTAGCACCCAAGAAAGCACTGTAGTACGGTTGGTATCATACAGCTTGGGTTCAAGTCCCGCCTTTACTAACCAACTGCACTTACTTCCTTGTGACACAGTTTTGTCTTCCATTTGTAAAATGGGAATAATTATAGTATCTTAAAACAGGGTTGTTGTGAGGGGCAAACAAGACCTTGTACAAAGAGTATAATTTCTTACTTTATTACATAATAACATGTTACTACATGTTATGTAATATACTTGCTATTACATGATAACATTTGCCATATTTTGACTATTCATCTTTGTGTACACAACCCTCATGTCAACTTAATTAAGGGCATTCATTTGGTATTCTTATGACTTCTAAGCCAGCATTATGTTTCATGTGTGAAACTCTGAATAAATGTTGGTTGAATTAAATTAACCCTAAAATAGTTTATATAAAGATATAATTTTGCCCCTTCATGGAGACCATCTACCAAGAACTCTCAACTTTAATAAGCTGACCTGTAAATGGGGTGAGGGAGATTAAACAGAATTTGGTAAAATTCCCCTGGTGCTCTTGAAACTGTCCTTATATTCATTCCATTGTAATTGTTCTGTGCTAGGGACCAAAATTCATTACCCACAATACTAATCTCATCTCCCTGGGGGCTACAAATTCATGGAGGGAGAGTTAATCTGTTATTTTGGTGTCTGCCCTCTAGCATGGGTGGCTCTCCAGGGATAATGAAATCAAAATGTTCAAGAAGTTCCAAAATTAATAAAGTCACCTGCATAGTCTTAAAAAAAGTCATAAATAAAGCAAGCCATTCTTTTTAACTCTCTTTCCCTCAATGACAATTTACTTCTTTGTGTATTTCCATTACTTCCAAAGATGTAGCCATTTCTTTTCCTAGACAGGAGGCTTTTAAAAAAATTTTTTTCAATAGCAAAAAGCTCTGCTTGTTGTAACATAGCCTTTCACTCAGGGCTCCAAAGTCATTGCTATTTTGAAAAATATTAGAAATAGCAAAATCTGGCCTAAAGTCTTCCTCTCCTCAACTACTTGTCCCTCTCTAAAAACCACTATTATCTTTTTTCATGAATCATAATTGCCTTTAACTTCCTTATCACCTTTACCTATGCTGTGGTCCCTTACCTGTCAACATTTTCAAATTTTAAAATTCACCACTTCATCATTTACTATTCTAATAAGACATCTCTACCTGTTTGTAGATCTAATTCCAACTAAGATGACACACTCTGCTGTATATAATAAGCTCTTCAATATTTTGAACTATTTAGAAGGTTCAGCTGCATCTGAGACCAGAATATTCTAAAACGCACCCATCGGTGTATGGTATCCTGGATTATCTCATCTCTCTTTCATCAGAGAGAGGACTAAACAGCTCCAAAAATGGCATAAGGGTGCCAATTAAACACTCTAGTTAAAGTACCCCTGATACAACAGTGGCAAACAAAACTCAAATATTTGATACTGGTTGCATGCTAATTCTTTTTTCACCTGCAGGAAGTCAACATGTGTACATTTCTCCTCGAGTTAAACTTGTGAAACTCTGATAGTCCCTGAGAGTAAATGGGTAAATTGGCCCGTGCCACCTTAGCTGATTTGCATTTTTCTATTTCAAAATCCATTTGCATATCTTTATGAACATTGCTCAGAATGTTTCATACTTTATTAGGTTAGGCTTTAGAATTGTCACAGAGCTTCAAATCACCCATGTACTGAAGCTATGAGATGTTCATCTTCCGGGCTTATCTTCAAGCTCTTTGTCTTCCAGCTTAACAAATTTGCAAGCAGAAATAAAATGTCCTAGATGACTTGAAATGTGCCCTACTTTTAAACTATGGCTCTCCCTTCTACCTTCTTTTAGTTACAAGTTAGTGATATTTCATTAAGTCATTGTGATCTGTAAGAAACCTAATCTTTGGGAATCCAATATTGAAACATACAATCTCTGTTAGATTTTTGGGTGGAGTGATTGAAGTAGTAGATTCTTCAGGAACAGGAGACGATTGAGTCTTTATGGCTTTCTTGCATCCAAATTTGCTATGATGAAACACAAATGCCAGAGTAAAGACTGAAAACCTATTTTTTACTGGCCGTGGGACTATTTGCTACTATAATCTGCCCTTGCTTTTTAGATGTGAGAGTTACTATTTGTTGAGGGGAAGGACATGACATAATGCTCGGTAGGCCCACACTTTGTTCCCCACTGCTGCAAGACAGCTCCAGCGTGCTAAAGTTAGAGTTGCAACATCAACACACCTATAATTCAAGGATATCAATTTATTCATTAGAAAATATTTTCACACTATAGTGGTGAAACAATGGTGAGCTCAGGAGTAAGACCCGAATAAAGTTAGTGTAATGAAATGTAGATGACAAGCATGATTAGCTAAGAAGAAACAGGTAGGAGGAGACTGCATATTTCATTGCTTCAAAGATACCTATATTTTCACATCTTAACATCTAATTGGAAGCTTAAGATGGGCTGGGATTTCAAAGGTCTGTCCAAATGGTCAGAGCACCTAACTGTGTCAAAGAGGGCTGACCAAGCCAGAGTCCGCAAATATGTTTATCTCACTTTCCAACTCCAGTCCATAGGTGGGGGCTGCCCAGATCACAGTACAGTATTTAAAAGGATTCTGAGGCTTTGTCTTTGTGAGAGAGAGAGAGCTCTTTCTGTGAGAAAAATGCCATGACTGATGAGTGACATCTGCCTGAGGATGAGGAGTATCTACATGATTGCTGTGAATTTGCCATCTTTGGCCCAGGCTGTCCTAATTAGTCAGTGAAACCTCAGGTAGATAAATTCTTCCCAGACGGAAAGAGTTTGGTTTGTCTTTGAGATGAAAATTTGATTATATAATCTACTCATGGAATTGATAAACATTATTTTAAAAAGAGGGGATTGTCAGCTTCCCGAGAAATGCTACTCTAAAGGTCAAGGGGCAACTTTCTCTCCCATATTCCTCTCTCTGTTGTATAGACTCAGAAGATGCTTTGAGAAGACCTAAACGGACAAAAGTGCTAGTCATTCCTACAGGGAAACTAGGGAGATAGATAGTTTTACAAATGGGCTACCATATCCCAGAATATATACTGGTAAAAGTATATTTGGGAGCGTGTGTGCACAAGTTCTTCATCCAAGCCCTGAAAAGTCCATTAAGTGGGATGAATACAAAGAGTTGTATAACAAGCCATAAAGGATCGTTGTTTCACCTACATTAGTAGCCTTATTAAAATATCCATCAATTTTAATTTCACTCCAGTTAAAGAAGGTAAAAGCTCCGGTCTTGTATGCATCTCTTGTATTTCATCTCTAGTGAGATGAAAGAACACTCCTCATCAGCAATTATCAGATCATTTTTTTAAATACCATTTTTCCACATTCAGCTCCCCATCTTCTTCTTGCATAAGAATGATGTTCCCTAAGAATAGAACTTAGTGATATATGCTTCTAAGGGAGCCACGGAGCCCCTGGAGCTCATTAATCCTGCAACCTTCTGTGAGCTGCTGGCCTAAAATTGTTGAAGTTCACTTTAAACTGGACTGAATTTCAAAGCAAAGGGCTCTGAGGTGGCAAACAGCTCATTAATTCAGAGCGTAATTCAGTGACAGAAAAATTGTTTTAAATGCACAATCTCAAACTATTTAAATTCACATTATAATTATAAGCAAAAACTATGCACTTCAAATTTGAAATCTGGATATGTAATCTACCGATAAAACTAATGAACAATTTTTTTTTTAAAAGGGGACTGTCATCTTACCAAGAAATGCTAATCAACCTACTTTTTGAAGCGTGCCTCATTTGCATCACAAACATTATTATGAAAATTCAACATTATGCTTCTGTGTATTGCATTGTACTGCTCTGCTGAACATCAAAAAACAGGCAACACTTCCTCAAAGTGAATAAAAATGGAATCAAAAATCATGATCAAAGATAACTTCAATTCCTTGTTAATTTTACCTTAATTCCACTCCTGGGATAAGAAGACTTCTTCATATGTTTTCATTCCTGTAACAAATTCTCCAGCAAGCTTATGGTCCCTAAGTATATTCCCAAATGAAATGTATGCATAAATAAATATCAGTCCAATTTGCATAGCCTCTACCATAAATATGGCAGCATGTTCATAAACTCATTAGAGTTCACTGTGAGAAAAACCCATAACACTCCCATTAGAATACGGGTATTAACTTTTTAAAATTAATGTTACAGAAGTAGTTTTGCTCTTTTTTTTAAAGTAACCAGTAACAATTGAAAATTCACCAGTGCTTTCTTTTTATTTTTAATTTTGTCTAAAGATGAAAACAGTTAATTCTTTCAGCAATATTCATGGTGAAAAATTATAAATTGATATTGTCTAAAGCATCTATGGCTACACACCAATTTCTTTATTTTCTCTAAGTTAAAAACATTATTTTCCTAAAAATTAAAATAAGAAAATAAAGCATGGAAATTTTTAATTATTATTGTTCATTATTTTAGCTGAGGAATGTGTTAAAATGATAAAGAACATTTTGTAACTGAAATTAAATTTAACTGAAATTTAAAGTGCTGAAAAATTACATATTGAAAGGTGATATGCATTTTTCCACAGAAAGTACAAAGTCTACCTCATATAATGAAATATGTATTTAATTAAAAGAATATGTTGACATGTTGAAGGCCATTTTTTCCTAAATTGATTTTTTCTACCAAATATTTGTAATTAGAAGTCCAATAATGTATTTTTTTTTACTACATCAAAAATATTTTGTGGCATTTCCTAGACAAAATAAATATCAGCCATGGAATGCTTGCATGTACTAAAAAAAATACTCAAGTGGATTTGGCTTAGACTTAAAAAAACAAAATTTGTTTCAGTGATAAGTATTGCTGTGAAATTCTCATGTTCTTATTCAATTACTTGATGCTAAGTGTCTCTGTTACTGTTATTCCTGAAAAATGCCGTTTGGGAGAAAGGAGCATTTTTAATAGCCCAAAAGTCAGCCAAATCTTACTGATGGTGACTCATTTCTACAGCAAACCTCTATACCTTCCCTGACAGATCAAATTAAATTCTGTTTGGGAAAAGTATGGGGCACTCCTCTTGGTTAAAGCAATGCTGTACTTTTTATTCCTGCTGAGTAAATAGCCTCAAGTCAAACTACTTGCCCTGACTAATGATCAAACATATCCAGGAATTCTGTACAAGAAATGCATTCTTCTCCCCTTTGAAGTGCATTGCTGGGAGAGTAATTGGGTTTGCTGGAGATTTTCCTTAGAACTGCAAAAGAATTTCTTGGCTAAGCATATAATAAAGTTATAGATTTTCTTTTTCTTTCTTTCTTTTTTTCTTATTAAATATTTGCTTGTGAGAAGGTGGACACTGAATAAACATGTGCTTCAAAAGAGTGTCAGAATGATGCACTAGTGTCTCTTTGCTGACTGAGGAATTCTCAGTAATGTTAGCTTAAAAAATTCCATCAGAAGAATATATCATTGTGAAATTTTGTTCAGTCATATATAATCCCATTTAGAAATACAATTGTGTCTCCAATATGTTAATATCATTATAACTAGGCTGTCAGGAATAGACAAAGATGAATTTGACATTCAATTTGTTACAAACTAGCAGGTTAGGTATTATAAAAATAATTTTTAAAAATTATACAAAAGATAATCATAAAGTCAGGATGTGACATAGCTATAATAAGAATTCCATAAAACAATGCCACAAGGCATCATATGAGAGAGAAAGAGGTTAATTTTGTTGGGGGTGGTTAGCAGAGGCTGTTCAATGGCCATTACTGTTCCATGAGATAGATATTCAAGGATGGCTAAGATTTCAACTGGTGGGTTGTGGCTGGGAAGACATTTTAGCCCATGGACAAAGGCAGAGAAGTAGGCTTTGTCTAGGGAATAGAGAATAGTTCAATGTCACTGGAGTATTAGAAAGAAGAGAAAGGTAATAAGTTTAGGAAGGCAGACGAGGCCAGAACATGGAGAACTTGAATACAGATGTCATACTCCATGTCAGTCTCTATGCATGGAGAATGCATAGGGGAAGCTCTTCTACTTCTGTTGAAATTCCTGAAGAAATATTCTATTGTTCCTTTTGAAGTTATTTGTCTTGGACTGACCTTATTATAGTAACCATAAGGACCATTTTGGCTAGGACAGTGTATTTATATCTTTCTCCTTGAGAGAAAAGGGGATCCCTTTTGTCTTAAAGTATTTCCATATAGACTAAATTTGGAAAAAGAAAATAGGAAATAGTATCTAGGCAGGAGACAGTTAGTTTCCCAAGATACATCCTCCTATCAACTTTTCTGAGCCAGTCCTTTGCCTCCCCAGACTACTGGGATTTTTGAGAAAAATAAGTTAACGTACTATGAAGAGAGTATGAAATGTTGAGGCCCTCAGACCATGACAGGAATGCCATTGTTAGCTCTTATTATTGCAAGAACAACTCATAATCAATGAGTGAAGTATGAAGTATAAAGCCAGGACAGTCCCAGAATTAGCACTGAGGTGTCTATGTGTGAGAAAGTGTAAGAGAGGTAAAGTAAATCGATGAAGGGACACCTTGGTGATGGTGGCAATGGTGCTGATGGCAGTACCAGTAGCATCAAATGATCATGGAATGCCTGGGGTTTGAAAACTACTTGGTAGGTTGAAAGCATCAAAACAGTGCCACAAGTTAAGACTGCAAGAGAAACAACTATAGAATGGAAAACAACAAGTACCGACAAGAATGTACATAAAAAATACAGTCTAATGGCAAAGGAGTTAACGAGGGTGGGCAAACAAGAGCCAATTTAGGCCACATGTAAGAAATGGAGTTGGTAATCTCTTTGAAATATGCCCAAGGGAACAAAAATTCTCAGAAAGAAAAGTCAAAAAGGAAAGAGGTGAGCAATGGCTAGTCAGTGTATACCAGTTGTCTTTGTGGGAAGAAAAAGGAATGTGAGAAAATCTAAACTCCTGTAGCATAGAGAATGTGTCTAGGTTAGTTCTGGGTCCACCAAGAGGATAGATTTAATTTACCTGCCTTGCCCACCTAGTGGGAAGTAAGAAGGAAAGAAGAAAGTTGCATCAATAATCTACAATTTGTGTGTGTGTATTCTCTTAGTAAAATGTATTTTGAGCATAACCCAACATATGTGTATTTATCAATTATGTTCATGCACATTATATTGGTAAAGTATATATTATATATTTATAAAATGCACGCAAACATACAAAAAATTCATAAGAGTAAGAAAAATAAATTTATAGAGAAATTCTAATATTCTCTTCAGAGGCCATTAAGTTAGATGATTGCTTTCTCTCCTAGCCCCAATCATAACACAAAGAGCTTAAACTTCATATTCCATAGGCAGTAAAAAGACAAGAAAAATTTATGCACATGAAATAACATGATCAAATGGTTGTTTTTGAAAAATTAAGGCAGGGATCAGAGTTGGGGATGGTAGAAGGGGAGCTAGATGGGCAGACCAGAAGCTGGAGAAAGAGCTACATCGACAGCAATGGTATGAAATGATAAAGGCCTGAATTTATGTTACTGGTACAAATGGAGAGAGAGAGGGGTACATACACTCTGGCATTTGAACCATATGGAAAACAACCATAAAAATGCTTTCCTGTGAAGACAGGAAATGGAACCCAAATTTGACTGGAGAAATGTCTCCTGGAGATGACTCCTGGAGCTCATCTCCTATTCTGACTGGATGTTGGATTTCACTGCTTCACTGAAGAGATGTCAGCATAGTATGGATGGCATTTCAAGTGATGATAATTTCCTATATCTGAGTGAAAAAATTAATCCAAAAACAAAATAATTCTGGAGACATAAAGAAGTCTACGTGAAGAGCCAAAGAACATCAAAAATGTCTCAACAATAGTAGAGTGTCATTTTCCACTTTAATTGCACACAAATTTCTGCTTCGATTCTAAAAGTCTGTCTGTTAGTGTCCTCCTTAAAGCTATTATATCTGCCTTAGTAATAAAACATTAAAAAGCATAATAACATACATTTTATATTTCCCCAGCAGTACTATAAACAGAACTGAAAAGAATGACATTATAAATAATTTCTAATAAAGATAGGTCTCAATTTTAAGAAAACATCTCTAAATGTGAGTGTTTCCATGAAATATGAAGGTCTAAAGATTACTGTTCTGGGAGATTATAGAAAATGTACTGGTATGGTTTGAATGTCCCCTCTAAAACTCATGTTGAAATTTAATTGCCATTGTAACCATATTAAGAGGTGGAACCTTTAAGAACGATTAGGTTATGGGGCACCGCGATTATGAATGGTTTAAGGCAGTTATTGTGAAAGTCGGTTAGTTATTAAGAGAATGGGTTAGTTATAAAAGAGGGGAGTTAGGCCCCCTTTCCTCCCTCTGGAGCATTCTCTTGTCTTTTGATGCCTTCTGCCATGTTATGATGCAGCAAGAAGGCCCTAAACAGATGCAGCTCCTCAATATTCGACTTCCCTGCCTCCAGAACCACGAGCCAAATAAAACTCTTCTTTTATAAATTACCCAGTTGTTGGTATTCTATTACAGTAGCAGAAAATGGACTAAGACAGGCACTTACAAAAAAAAAATCAATAGAATGTTTTAACATCTGGGTGTGCAGTGCGGGGGAGATGACATGATCTCCATTGTATAAAACTCCACCCAAAAGAAAAGTCTTAAAATCAACCTTGGTGTAAGTAATACTAAGATAATAGAATAATTCTTTATTACCTGAAAGATGCAATTTCTTTCATGGTGTTTCACTACCTTATAAATGGCAGGTAATAAAACAAAACTCAAGTTTACTTATAATCATGTCATTTTAACTTTCATTTACAACATTGTATTACAGTAACTGCCTTGCTGAAGGATGTGAAAGCTGAAATTCAATTGCACATCAAGGCACTTCTATCTGATCACCTAAGAAAGCCACATTACAGTGTCATTCAAATATATTGTATGTGGCAAGAGCTGCCTTTCTATATTCTTTTTTTTTCTAAAATCTTCTACTTTCAGGTGGTCTCCAATACTTTAAGCTAAGGTGTTGAAAGCTAGGAGAAGTATTTCAAAGATCCATTATTTCTTTTTCTTCGCAGCAGCAGCGAAGATGGTAGGGTTTCCTCTTGACCCTCACATAAGTGGAAAATCACTATTAGAACAAATTACAAAGTAATTAGTTCATTCACTCAGTCTACATTAAGAAGGAAATTTCTCAATCAAAATCTCTGATATGATTGTCAGAGGAAGTCTCAAAGGAATGCCTATTTAATTTCTTTTGTTCATTATTTTATCTTTGCGATAAAGTTATCCTATGGAACATCAGTCATTTAACTGTAACCAAATTCTCTATTTTCACAATTGCTTCAATACACAGATATATCAATGGAACTATTTCTAACATTTGTCAAAACAAAATATTTATAGTACAAGCCATAGAGCAAATTTGACACCAAAATGATATTTGTTAAATATTTTAAAACACTTTTAGAGTCATTCTTGGTTTGGGCCTAAAATTACAAATTTTTTTTTAAAAATCATAGCATAGATTTTATTTCATGCAGTAAAAGATGTGAGACACCATTACAGAACATCTGATGAAGACAGATCACTTGGGCTTATTTCAAAGTACAGTGTCCTCATCCTTGCCCTGCACTCTTTAAGCCACATTCCATTCTTCATCCTGAAACCTATCAGGACCACGATAAAATATTATAGGAGAACGGTGTGATGAGCTTTCAGATAAAAGCAAAGAATAGAGTTAAGTGAAAAAGGTTGCTTAAGCTCCCAAAATGACCTTTCTTTGAAAGAACCTGTCAACCTTTCTAATGATAGAACATCAATATTTTTAGGGCCAGTTTAACTCAGCCTTCCTCTTTTTCTTTTAGTTTTAAAGTATGTAGTCCTGGCTGATAAGATAACTGATTACAGTCCTCTGAAGTCTCTCTGGACTCAACAAGAATCCTTAGGTGAAAACCCTAAAAGAACAACAGAGGATAATTTAAGCCTTGGTCACTTTACCTTTTCCGGAAGCCAGTTTGAAATGGAGATTCCAAGAGACATTTTACACCCTAGGGGCAGGTAGAGGGATGAGTAACAGACCTCTCTGAGAAGAAAGGGGGAGGGAAGAAACATTTTCACCACCCCTTTCGATCTGAGAAAACAGAGAACAAAGGATGTGCAGTAGTTTGGAGATTCATCAGTAGGATATTGAGACTTTCTGATAAAACCTAACCTAAATTTTAGAAAATGCTTGCTTATAGCTATAATCAGAATTCAGTTCTGGTAAAAAGAAACCCTCTCTCTTTCCTAATATAAAAAAAAATTCTCTTCCTCCAAATATAGGTTATACCAAAATATCGGTCATCAGATGAGTGTCTACCAGCAGCATTTTAAATGGCCAATGCCTCATAAATCACTGTCAATTTGGGAAACATGTTCACAGATCACTGCAAGAGACTGGAGGAAAAATTACTTAGGGAGCAATTCTGAGCCCCACCAGGCCATGACAAACATTATTTTATGGGAAATGGGAAACCTCAAGTGACCCAATCCATATAACTTGCATGTGTATGTCAACTGGAGATGGGCCAAGAGCCATTACAAAGATCATGTTGCTTTGTCTTACATGCTGGCATTCCAGAGGCAATGTAATTTAAGACAAAAGCTGGTTTTCCAATGTCCACAAAGTACTCAGTTTAAATCAAATTCTTTCATGCAATCTCTCATTCCATCAGACTTGTGTTTTAAAGTATTAGGAAGCCAAAAGGAGTTCAAAATCACAAAGGGAAATGCAAAGCAATCTACAACAAATCACCTAACAGGTGCCCTGGAAGAGAATTTTATTGCTACTGACATTAGCCATTTGCTTATCAGTGATGCTATCTTCTTTATGGATAATACTGGTTCTCCCCCCTCACAACTCAGAGTCACATGGAGGAAAAAATAGCCCAAACAACCCCCACATGGCTTTAAGGATAAATGCATTGAAATGACTAAACTTTCCCAAGGTCATTAGGCCAAGAGATGGGTTCTTCTGTTTCAAGATAGCTTTGCTCCTGACCCACAGCATATGGCTTCTATTACTGCCAGACCATGACCACAGAGACATTTCAAATCCCTGTGAAAAATGTGATTCTATGTCTCCTGCACAGTTGTATGTCACAGAGGACAGTTGAAGTTCTGGGGAGTGAGAGGGAGGGGGAAAGGGTGGAAGCAGGGATTCGATCCACGCCATCCCTTTATATGATGTGACTAGGTTTGTAACAGAAACCTTCTCACTTCTGATTTCTCTCTTTTATCTTACGAACCACTTAATGCTCATAAGGGACAGTGAACACACTTCAGTGTATCATGTTTAAGCTCTCCAAAGATGTGAAACAGCTTTATCAAGGGTGACAGCTCTGCCATTCACTAATCTGTTCTTCATATTTTGGTTTTCTTAAAGGGAGATGAAAGTAAATTTATGCTATTTAATCTGCATTAACACAGCAAACAACATTCTATCTGTGATGATTAAGAAATGTTTATGAAGTTATTTTGAATAGATATTTACTTGTAGGTATTACAGTTGCCTCAGAACATTAATAATGAGGAGAAGAATTAGTCAACTAACACAAGATATTCCACTAGGTACTCTTAATCCACTCAGATTAGTCAGACTTTCAACCTGAATACAATAATGTTCTGCTTTATTAGATTTCACAAATGATGTTTTCTCAGTTTTTAATATAAATAAAATGTAGAACCATTGTCTTGTCTTGTAAAAGAATTTTATACAATTAATTATGAGTTTCTAGCATATCCTAATTTTATAGTAGCTGATTTGCTACATTTCTCTGGGCACTGGATTTAATGGTTCCTGACAAAAGAGATGGGCAAAAGATTAGACACATACATACACTCACACACATTTACACACATATAACGAAGTAACTCAAATAAGCTATTTGCTTTACAAGTTCAAAACAAGAAGAAAAAAAGCTTTGAGCAAGTTTCCTTATTTTACCTTCATTAACTATTTTTGCCCCAATAGTATAGAGTTAGCACTTTTTAATTTCGTTCTTTTCATTTGTTTTCTTGTGTATTGTTTTGATTTTTGGCTATACTGTATAATTTTTTTTATTTTTCTCTCAGGGGAATCTTCCACTCTATGTAATCACTGTAGAATTTTTCATGGAAAAAAGACCCCAAAAACTCTAACCACATTCCATGAAGCCCTGCAAGTGTCCAGATAGAAATAATATTTTAGTATATGCAAAACACTAACCAAATTAAATTTCCTGGTTGGGCATGATATAGGTAAAGCCATTGATATCTTGTTTCCTATGTAAAACATGAGAATTTGTCTTTCCAAAATATGTTTCTTCTAGTTACTGGGAAAAGACTGACAAAAATAATTATTGTATTGAGTTAGCTGGTCAGTATCATTGAATGTGGTCACTCTTGCCTCAAGTAGCCTTTTATAGTATCATCTCAGGCACCTGATCTTGGCAATTATGAAGGCGGGAACTTTCAAGATATAATTAGTTTCAAGGCCAGAAATTTACAAAGGAACACAATTACTGGGAGGAAACACATTGTCAAGACTTTGTTACATCCATGCATACTCCAATTGATTAAATAAGAACACTATGATGTTGAGTTGTGTTTGTTTTCAACTCAGATATTGTTATCCTCACTGGGGGCTCCTATGCATATCTGATTTTTTCCATTGCTGTAGCAAGCTTATTTGTTTGTTTATTTAACAATATCCTGTCTATTAAATAATCAAAATGTTCTAATGCTAAGTCTTTGCATTTATACAGAAATTCACTCATAATCTATTCGAAGGTCTTTGGAAAGACAAAGTTCATTTCAGAAATCTATTTGTATTTTTCTAGATATTGTATAAACATAATAAACACTTTCCATTTTAGTCTTTAGGAATCAAAATTCTCTTGGGGGAGAGAAATAGGCTCATGAGCAAAAAGGAGAGAAAACATTCATTCTACTTTAAATTTATAGACCAACCTATCACAACTTTCTAATTAATCATGAGACTTCTACTTCCTCTTATCTTTGTAAAAAACTTTTATGAACTCTCTAATGCACAGGTGCTTTCTTTATTCATTCTTTGCCAAATATTTCCTGGCGATCTAATATTTGTTATCAATTGTCCTACATTCAGATATGCGTTTGAAACCACAATATGTTCAGATCCTGTGCTTGTTTCTGCCAAACTGATTCATTCAGCAGGGTGTTCTTTTTCACTGTCCATCATCGTCACAAGTTAGGATATAGTTCTAAAAGTTTGATTTCCTATCAGCAAGCCTCTGCAGACCTCTTACCAGTAATTAATCCTCAAGATGGGGCAAGGGGAAGAATTTATACAGTCAGTTCTGTTTTCTAGAATTTGATCAAATAGTATGGCTATGGGCAATCCCTGGATAACATTTGCAATTTTATACATTTCAATTATATCCCTCCAGAATCTGTGCCATTTTGGATCAGAGAATGCCTGTTTCACAGACAGTAGTCATACGCGGAAACTTTTATTAACCTTGATTCTCTTTGGAGTCTCTGTGCGGATTCCTTTTACCTTTGCCTTTTTTGAAGTACGACCAGCAGAACCATACTCAGCATCCCTCCCTGAGTTTTCCTGAAGTTAGCTTCTGCTAGTGATGGATAAAATCGGGGATTGAAATTTTATAGGACACTAGTCAACTCAAAATGCTTTAACTATTCACAGGTCAAATGATTTGGGGAAACTCTGCATACATTAGTCCCTCCTGGGTGTTACATGGTGTATTAGCAGACCAAAAGACTCTGTTGTGCACTGCAGTAGAAGTAAAATAACGTGTTTAACTCTCTTTAATCATCTTCCAATTTTCTTGAGCAGAGACCCCTCGTTTTTTGTGTGTGTTTATTCGTTTTAGGTTTTTTCTTTTTGTTCGATTGTTTTTGTCTATAATTGTCTATATTTTTTGCCTAATAAGAATACTAAAATGTTGAATTGTGTTTGTTTTCAAGGACACGTTCAGATATTATTATCCTCACTGGGGCCCTAATGCACATCTGATTTTTTTCCATTGCTGCAGCAAGCTTATTTTTTAATTTACTTAAAATTTCCATCCTGGATTTCTGGGTCTTGCTCTCTAGTAGATAAGATTGAATGTTCTGACTTTTATATCAATTTCCCAATGGCTGAGCCTAGGTGATAGCTACTAAACTTCCACGATGTCAATCTTCCTCTACAAAGGATACTTCAATCAACTGGCCTGTCTTAAACTCCACTGACTGCCCAATATGGAATCCTGGACTCAATATGAACTGAATGTTAACTCACATTTCACATGATTTTTCATTTATGAGTAGAATTCCTGCTTCACACACATCTGCAGGTAACCACCTTAATTCATGCTCTGATTCCTAAACCTCTTCAGGTAGAATGGTCTGGAGTTCAAAGGTTGCCATTTCTCCCATGTGTCCAAGGCTCAATATAATAATAAATAAAAAGTAACAGTGAGAGAACCAGGAGTACCAAGGAACTGACATAGTTTTAATAAAATGGTTGTTATGAAGGAGCTTACATGCATACAAGAGCAAAACTAAATGAAACATGCTATATTTAGCTGTGCTATACCATAGTAAGGGGAAGAGTCAGCTTTGATGAGTCAATATCTCTTTCTCTATCATTCACTCACTCAAACATACATATATACATATTCTTATACATGTACAACTAGTCAATGCACACAGAAGAATAATTTAAAACATATTTTGAATCAGTACCTAGTGTCAGTTACCCTAATTCCACTGAGCTCTAACAGGGCTAATACAACTTGGAACATAGTATTAATAAAATAAAGTTATTTCAACCAGTATTAAGATGATTCATGGGTAAATGCATTGTATTAATAGTACCCATTGTAGATTTTGCAGACATAAAAATTCCCTAACATATTTTGATGTACCTTCTTAAAACGTTTGTTTTTTTTTTAATTTCAAAATATTAGAGGGGTAAAAATGTATTTATTACAGGGATACCCTGCATAATGCTTAAGTCAGGGCTTTTAGTGTGCCTATCACCAGAACAGTGTTCATTGTACGCTACAGGTAAGGTTTTACCCCTCACCCCCTTTAACCCTCCCCCCTTCTTGGTTTCCAATGTTCTTTAAATCTCTTTGTGCCCATGTGTGCCCATCATTTAGCTCCCAATTATTAGAGAGTACATATGGTGTTTGGTTTTCCATTCTTGAGATATTTCACTTATGATAATGGTCTTCAGTTCCATTCAAATTGTAACAGAAAAAGGGGCAAGTGCACTGTGAGCCTCTAACACTGCTGCTTTGCTGTGTCTCTGCTGTTCCCCTGTGGTTGTCACTGGGCTGCTGTGGCTGACCCCTGGGGCCAGGTGTGCACATGAGGTGGAGCTGGCCGGCAGGACAGGGCATGCACAGGGATGGAGGAGGTCCACTGGGCACAGAGCTCACATGTGCAGTCCTCGGCAGCCGAGGTGCCAGGCTCATGGGCTGGGTGAAGTCTGCAGTGAGATGCAGGGCATGGCAAGTGCTTAGCTGACAGGCCTAAAGGCATGGGGCAGAGTGGCCCCCGGTGTGGAGTGGGCCTGCAGGTCACAGTTCATGTGCCAGGTGGAGAGGGATCCCCAACTTGGGATGAAGTAGGTCCTCAGGGCACGATGCTCTCACATGTACGCCCTGAAGCCACAGAGCAGGGGGCGGGGCAGGGCATAGCACCCAGGGTACCTATGCAGGATGGTTGCGGTCCCTGATGTGCAGATTGATCAGAACCGAAGGCCGTGGCCGCACTGGCTTTCATTGTGTTTGGGGCGTTTTAGGCAGCAACCACCACAGTAGCAGTCCAGTGGCCCTGGTAGTGGGCAGTGGGTGTCAAGGGCCATGGGCATGTGCTCTGCCCAGGTTCTGCAAGAAGTGTGGTCGAGCAGGATTGTCCACGCCACAGCAGCAGATGCTGGGCCCTTGGTCTCCTGCTCTGCCCAGGGCCCCCAGGGGAAGTGGCAGCAGTGGTACATGTCACCTGTCCACGGGTTACACCTGAACACCGGGATTCCCCACTCACTCCCCACCTGGTGGGAGAAAGGGGGAGGCTGCATATGCAGATATGACTCCCGGGCAAAAGTAGTGTCTCGGGATTGGGATGTTACAGTGGCGCCAGCCATAGAGCCCAGGGCTCCGACGTCAGCTGTCCCTCTCGCCAGAGTAAGGCAGCTGCACAGCTCTGGTCAGGTCTCTGTATCAGTCGGAGGCCTGCTGCAGTGGAGAGGCCCTCCCACCGCTCTGGCTGCAGTGTCCTCAGAGGAAATGGGGCCAGGGATTTTTTTCTCTGTCCGTTCCCAAAGTGTGAGCACCTTCCCCAATTACCTCTGGTCCTGCTGAGCAGCTCGTCCCACTTGTCTCTTCTTCGCTTCACTCCTGCCTCGTCTCCATGGATACCCCGTGCTCTTGCTCAGACGATCCATTCAAAGGTAAGTATCTATTTGCCACTTTCAATCCTCTCCGCGAGAGCAACATCCTGCTGGCGGCTTCCAGTCCGCCATGTTGGCGTCCAACCTCTTCTTAAAATTTGTAAATGCGTGCAGTCAATACATAGGACAAAGAAACTTAACTCTGTGATCACCAACGTACATTTAGTTAAATGTCCCTTCCAATGATAACTCTTCATTTCCACGGAGTATGCAGTGATTGGGACCTCTGCTTTATATGACTTAGAATCATTCTCCCACTATCGTCGTAGTCATCGAGCATCATTTCACAAGGTTGAATTGATTCATGACAAGGCACAATTAGCCCTCCTCATTGGGTATGAAAACATTGTTCTGGACAGTTGTTTAAGCTAAATGTGTTCTACCTATTTCCATTTCTAGTATTTTCTCTGAAGTTTGAATCTTAAGCCTAAAAAACCCACACTAGCAGCAAGGGTAAAGGTCACAAATCGACATTTCTTCTTAAAATATCTCCATGTAAGTGCAAATTTTGGCCTTTATTCCTGACCTTTAAATAGTTATTTCATAGAAATGCAAAAATAAGAGTAAATTTTGTGTTTTAATATCTACAAGTAACACTCTAATATGTTAGTTAGCTTCATTTATGCTGTATAAACGCTACATTTTTAGAGCTAGATGGATATCTTTAGGGATAAGCATAATTTTTCTAAGAAATTTAATTTTCAAAAATGTAAATATTCATAAATGGTTTAAATCCAACTTTCATCATTTTTCACAGTTTGAAACACTAGAGTTGCCACATTTTTTGTTATACTACTTTTATTTAGCTTATGCAATTCACAAAGCTATAGCATTCATTAGTGACAAATATGTTTAAATAGTCTTTATGATTGTCAAAACCAATTCAAATACACTTGTACGAAATAAAAATGTAAAGCAGATAGCATTTTCTACTTGCATTTCAAAATGTGATAATTGAAAACACAGTAAAATACTACTTATTAATGGGGTGATCGTTTTGTCTTAGTGCCTAAATTAAAGTAAAATCAAAATGATTAAAGTTTTAAAAAAGAAAACAGCTATTTAGAAAACATTAAAAGTTTCCAAGCATTAAATTAACTTAGAACTTCAGGATTATTACCAGAAATAAATTTCTTACGATGTGAACTTTGACATTTCAGAATCGAATTCGATTCAAATATCAGAATCAAAACATATTTGAATGTACCAAATTGTGGTTTTTTTCAGTGCCCCGTAAGGCAGCATAACAGAAGCATTTTGTGCCTCCCAAGTAGCCCTTCAGCCTGCCTGTGATTTCCTCTGCAGCCATCAGGGACAGTTTCCTTGAGCCAAGGCAGTGTCCCGTCTCATGGACTTTGATTCTCTCAACTTTCATCCTTGGAAATTTCTCCCAAGTCATGGTAATGATCTTAGCCTCTTGTAGGAAAGGTTGGAAGTGTGAGGTAGTTAACACCCTCATACGCCCGCCCGCATGCCCTCACAAATGAGGGATGGTAGTCAGTGATAAACACCTGAATCTCTGATCCTTTAGATCTGTGCTGTCCAGTCTAGCAGGCATTAGCTGTATGTGGCTATTTACAATCTAATTAACTAAAACTAATGTTAAAAATTCATTTCCTCAGTCACACTAGCTATATTTCACGTGCTGAATAGCTACATGTGGCTATCCTAGTGAGCTGTGTGGATATACAACATTTCCATCATGACAGAAAGTTCTGTTGGACAGCACTATTGAGAGGGACATATCTGAGGTTACATCTTCTACATGGTTCTTCAGAGAGTCCCCAGCAGGACTGAGCCTCAGTTGCCCACAGTGGTGACCCACTCAACAACACATCCTTTACTGGGCTTTTCCTTGTTTCCTAGTACACTCCCTGCTTCCCCTCTACTTCCTGGCATCACACGCCAAATAAACTGCTTGCATCTACGTCCTTGTCTCAAGTTCTGCTCTGTGGGGAAACCTGAACTAAGACAAGTATAATAGCAGGTCAACATTTTTGACACTGCTTTGGTTAGAAGAATGTCATGACTAACTGAGCTGCAAACAGAAAGAAGATAATTATAATAATTAAATTATATGGATCTACAATCTCTTGGAGATGCATCCTGACCATGTCGGGTCCCCTCAAGACCATTGTTGAAACCAAAAGAAGTAGAAGTCTAATTCTAGAAAGCCTTGAAAACAAATGTGGGTCTTTCCTGAAGGTCTCTCTGGGAGGCAGCAGTGAAGGGTATTAGAAGAGAAGGTGGAGATCCAGGCTTCCTCCAACTCCCATTTAAATAACTCTCTCTCCAAAGTTCCATACCTTAGGGCACCTGCTCTTCTTCCCTCCTCTGTACCTCCCTCTTTCCCAACCTTCTCATTCTTCAACCATCTTTACTTCCAAAATACAATGTTTTGGTCTATCTAGTTGGCTTTCAACACTTTCCTATTCACTCCTCAGCCTGATCAATTCAGCGAAGACCAAGTAGTTAAAGAACTAGCAAAGGAGCCGGGCGCGGTGGCTCACGCCTGTAATCCTAGCACTCTGGGAGGCCGAGGGTGGATCGTTTGAGCTCAGGAGTTCGAGACCAGCCTGAGCAAGAGCGAGACCCCCGTCTCTACTAAAAAAAATAGAAAGAAATTATCTGGACAACTAAAAATATATAGAAAAAAAAAATCAGCCGGGCACAGTGGGTCATGCCTATAGTCCCAGCTACTTGAGAGGCTGAGGCAGTAGGATTGCTTGAGCCCAGGAGTTTGAGGTTGCTGTGAGCTAGGCTGACGCCACGGCACTCACTCTAGCCAGGGCAAGAAAGTGAGACTCTGTCTCAAAAAAAAAAAAAAAAAAAACTAGCAAAGGCATGAAGTCGGGGTGTGTGGTGGTGGGTGGTCTTTTCTACTTCTTTTGGTTGCAACACCGCTTTCTAGGGGA